>VZUI01053372.1:0-28634 GCA_013401135.1 Cettia cetti
AGGAAGGAAGGAAGGAAGGAAGGAAGGAAGGAAGGAAGGAAGGAAGGAAGGAAGGAAGGAAATGGTGAATAATTTGGCAAGTGTAAATTTTCACTCCAAGGCTGTGAGTCAAAGGGTCAGTGCCCTGTATCTGCTGCAGGATTTCTCAGTGAAGCTGTGTTTCCTCTGTATGGGCAGAGGCACAGTGGACACTGAAGTAGTGTTTGCTTCTGGGGTCCACTATAAGGGAATGGTGTCCAACAAAGAGAGGTTTGGGGAAGGGTGACAAGAGGGGAAGCCATATCTTTCAACAAGATGCTTAAGTACATCAATCTATTTAGCTTAACAGAGACAAGGTTAAGGGGAGACTTGGATATAATTTATAAATTTCCTGTCTTCCTGTTGAAATAGAATAGAAGAGTAGAAATTTGATAATAGATGGCATTTCAGTCAAGTGGAAAAAAGTCTGACAGGAACCAGTGAAATTCGAAACTAGACACATTGTAGCATGGAAGGTAATTAATTATTAGAACAATTTACCAAGGACTGTAATGGATTCTCCATCACTACACATTTTGAAATTGGAAATGATTTATTTTCTCAGAGAAATTGTTCCTCTTGTTCCTATAGGAGTTAACTCAAAATACCTGTACCCTGTGTAATACAGGGAAAACATATATGATCCCAAATAATCTTTTAAGCTTTGGGACCTATAAGCTTGCACCAAATAGCTAATGCACAGATGCCTACATCCTATGTTCTCATACCTAAACTTGTAAGTATTATCCAAACATTTTTCACTTTGTTCACATTTACTTAGAAAATTGTGAAGGACTATAACATAAACTTTTGCTCTTTGTGGGGGACATTTTGTCTGTCATATGGATTCAAAGGTTTTAAGGATGTGGAACCACTAATCAGTACCTCCAGCACTGAGCACCATATTTCACCCCACCATTCCTCCAGTACTTGGGGAGCTGATGTCTAAGTGATGACACAGAACTGGAGTGAGTGGCCAATACCCCTGAAGGCTGTGCTGCCATTCAGCAGGACCTGATGGGCTGGAATTTTTGAAGTTCAACAAGGATAAGTTCAGGGTCCTGCACCTGGGGAGGAATAACCCCAAGCACCAACACGGGCTGGGGGCTGACCTCCTAGAGAGCAGCTCTGTGGAGAAGCACCTGGGGGTCTTGGGGTTGACCATGACCCAGCAGTGCCTTGCAGCCAGAAGGGCCAATGGAATCCTGGGGTGCACCAGCAAGAGAGTGGCCAGCAGGTTGAGGGAGGTGATCTTTCCCCTCTGGTCAGCCCTGGTGAGGCCACATCTGGAGTGCTGTGTCGCAAGAGACATCAAAGGAAACGGAGACAGGTTCCTTTGCAGGTGTTGTGGGTTTTTCCTTTATTGTGGGATGAGATCTTTTATACAGAAAGTCAGAGGCCAGTTTGATTGGTAATACAAAAGGTAAACTTTTCTACTAATTGGTCATCCCAGAGGGACATCAGAAGAAGGTCCCTCCTATAAGAAAGAATGTAAATATACCTATATTTACAAAACATTGTTCTTCTGTTTACCAGAAGAAAGCCTGGGAAAGAACCTTTTTATAACATCAACACATTCAGCTTGAAACTCAGGACTACAGTGCTGTTCCCAGTTCTGGGCTCCTCAGTACAAGAGAGACAAAGAGCTACTGGACAGGGACACAAAGATCATTTGGGGTCTGGAGCATCTCTCTTATGAGACTGCAAGAGCTGGTCCTGTTTAGTCTAGAGAAGACTGAGAGGGAATCTCATTAATATCTATAAATATCTCAAAGGTGGCTGTCAAGAAGATGGTGCTAGATTCTTTTCAGTGTTGCCCAGCGACAGGATGAGGAGCAATGGCCATAAACAAAAATACAAGAAGCTTCACTTCAATATGAGGAGGACCTTCTTTATGCTGAGGGTGGCAGAACATTGTAACAGGCTTCCCAGGCTGGTCATTGAGTTTCCCTTTCTGGAGATGTTCACCCACCTGGACACGTTCCAGTGTTTCCTGCCCTAGGTGACACTGACTTGGCAGGAGGCTTGGACTCGATCATCTCCACAGGTCCCTTCCAACCCTAACTATCCTGTGATTCTCCAGTAATTGTCAGCAGATATTTCCAAAAGGCACGTGGGTTATTGTTTGCCATGACAATACAGGGAGAAGTGGGATGCCCCACTCCCTGTTTATCTCAGTGGAATATGAGCTCCTGATTTTTCCAGGCTCTTTTGTAAATTAAACCCAGATCAAATTTAAAGAATGAGATTCTGCTGCTGCTGAAGCTAGAAGAAACCTTGTCTTGGATTTAAGTGAATTCCACTGGATGAGCCAAAATGATGCTGCATTTGCCACACTGAAAAAGCCCAGAATCATCAATTAATAGTTCTTTGTGCATTTTTTTATGCAGAACTAAATATAAAGCAAGACAACATTGGACCTCTAAGAACAGGACCTCTGTATTTCCAATCACCTTTCACTGAGGGGTATGAAATGAAAAGGAAAAAATCTACTTCAAAACAAGCAGGGAATTTTTTATTTCAATATATGTCCAAGATCTTCCTAGCCATTACATCAAACCATACTGTCTAAACACAACTGAGTGTCTGTATCTGAGCAGTGCTCAATGCAAATGTTACTTGACCTAGAAAATTACTGCTCACAAGGAAAGGAGAACCCTCTCGACATTTTGATGGTAAGTCATGGAGACCAACTATACAGAGAACTGTAAATAAACATTACTTCAAAGTGTAGCTCTGGGCAGTTCTGTACAGTTCATCTGAAGCCATTACAACATTTGTAGCTGTATGAAAGAGCCAAGACAGATGAGGGAGCGTCATTTATTACAGCTGGAAAAAATTAATATAAGTGTTTTTTTAATCAAAGAGGTTAGTTACTTTTTCCTGCAAACTTTGTGTCTTTGAACTGCTGCAGATACAATGCTGCCGCTCTTTCTCCACAGGCAGTATTGTTAGTAGAACTGATTTTACATACAGCACTAACTACTTGAGAAATAAAACAAAAGCAATGAGATAGATATGTGCAATTTAAAGCACAGGTTAAAAAAAAACAATTATTTGATATTCTCACTATTTTTTTGAACAAAATTAGATGACAAATTTGTTTATAAAAATAAAGCTCTTTCCTTCTGTAACAGATCTGGGTAGAAATAGAAGTTTGAAGTATTCATGTCAGCTACTTCACAGAATAAAGTTACTTACTTCACAGAATATATCCTTTTATGAATTTTATCCATGATCATGTTGAATCTATTCACTATAATACTGCAACGCCTCTTTGTGAAAAAGGATCAACCCATAACCATTCTTTTTAACTTCATATCAAGGTATAATAAAGACAATTAAAAAAAAAAAAACAAAACAAAACAACCTTTAATTTTAAGCACACAAAAAGTAAGGGAAGAAGAGCTGTACAATGAGTATCACATTAGTTTTCTGCAAAAGTTAGGTGGCATCAACACCGTAAGGTAAAGCAAAACTATTCCCCTCTCCCACTTTCCTTCTGAAGCCCAGAACAATCACTCATTTACTAAATGACTGCAATGTAGAGATACACTTGGACTAGCATGTTAAACACCTGAATGAGGCTCAGCTTGCACAGGGTAGGAGTGATTCAGGTGTGAGTGATCTGACTACTGCTGATGTGCATTAGCAGCAGGGATTAGTCAGTCAGCTCCCTGCGAGTGTTCAGGTGGCAAAATGAGCGATAAGTGGCAATGCATCATAAGGCATTAGAGATATATGGAGGATGAGGGAAAAGGAGGGAAAATTGCTGCTATCTCCAGTGCAATTTAACAGGTAATAGCAACATGGAAGAATTTTTAAAAAAAACCTACTCAGAACCTCCCTATTTGCAATATTGTGTCAATTGTGTGATTAGAAAGTGAGCCCAGATCAGAGTAGTGATGAGGCAGTTCCTCCTTTGACATGACACCCTGAGTAATTTTGGTCAGGACATCCACAATGACCTGTCTTTCTTTTTAATTCCTCTTGCTGAATTTTTTTGCTAGCAGCCACTAAACATTTATTCAGAAATTTTGCTAACAGAAAAGAACAGCCATCCCTTTGAGAAGGGTGCTCAATGCAATGAGCATGGTCTGGACATTCAAACTCACTCAGAACCCTGTAATTAGTGGAAAAAAACATCCTTGCAGGCCAATATTGACAGACCTGTGCTAGGATGGGCACTGGCAACATTTAAATGTTTCACACTTAACTTTCTAAAACACCTCCTCATATGAGAATTCTGCAATCTGCAAGTGACCTTAAAACACTCATTTATGACAAGTTTCTAATGTGTAGTTTCACTGTTGCTAGACAAACCTACACTTCAGGCTTATTGATACTGTGTGAGAAGTGTACTGGTCATAAGGGATTTGCCTATTCTGAGACCTTTGCCCCCACTATCATACCTGTTTTGGGAACTGGGTTGCTGCTAGCAAATATGGGTAAAAATCATTTATTGTACAGTGAGATTTCTCAAGGGAATGATATGCCTGGCTGCTTTACACAGGTCCTGAAAAAGCATTTTGAAATTACTCAGCAATAAGATATAAGAATCACCACGTTTAGCTTACACCCTGGGTCTACACACAGGGCCAGAGCTAAGGGCATGACTACCAGGAGGTCCCAGAGGCACTGGAATGGCCAAAGTTGCCTGCTCTCAGCATACTTGCTGAGTGGAAAATGTTCAGCTGATACAAGGGTTACTACCGTGGGATAATGGACTCTGTCTCCTCCTCGTGAGGTTTTTGACATGATGGAATGGTATGGACATCTTTTCCAGATTCTCAATAAATTACATCTTTCCTAAAATATCAGCATGCACTCTTCAGAGGTCTTCCTGTGGAGGAGGAAGATTTTAATGAGCAAGCATCATCAGGCCACTTTCTCCTGAGGTTTTGTATAATTGCTGCCAGCCTCAGCCAGAGATGTGTGTAATCAACCTGGAGGTGAAGAGCTGCATGGCCTGGTCCTCTCCTGCAGGCTCCCAGCTGACCAGGGCAGTGAGGCATGGATGCACCTCCTTGGAGGGAACAGGGAGGACGGTCACACTCTGCCACCCACTGCAGAGTGCCCAGGCTGCAGCCACTACTGCTCCCAAGCTCAGTGATGCTGTCTTTCCCCATTCCAAGGTGAACTGTTAACACAGCATTTTCCAGTTTGGAGATCAGGCTCTTGGGAGACCAGGCAAATGTGCAAAGGTTCTGGACAGCAGCACAGAAGGTGCAGCAGGCAAGAAGAGACCTCTCATGCAGTTCCCTGCTTTGCAGGAGCAGAGGCAGGGCTGGGGGTGAAGCAGTGTGTGGGAAGTGCTTGGCCATTGCATGATTCACCCTTCTTGTCCCCTTGTCCCACACTCCTGTTTTTATCTACTTTTCAATACACTTCCAAATATTTGTTTTGTGAATAACAGTAGATGCACAGTTATATCTATCTGCAGAGGTGATTACTTTAAAAACCCAAACTGAGCATTGAAAACTTAAAAAGCTTTAATTTATCCATTTGTATAGATAACAATTTTCAAAGAAATTATCTTCTTTGAAAGAGACTGTTTCTTTGTGACAATAATGCTGTCGTGTAGGAGGGCACGTTTACAACTCAGACACCAATTGAAGCATTTCTTGTACTGCTCAAACCAAAACACAATCATAGTTTTTATAAAGGAAGAAGCCACTTTCTCCTCTAATCCATTAACACGTGTAACACCAGTCAGGTAATTTCATCTGGTTTCTTAGTATCCCAAAAAACTCAAAGTATCTACTTAGGAAGACATATATATATATATATAAAAACAACAAATCATCAGGTCACATGGGAGATGTGGCTTTCAGATGACAGCTTTAGCCTCTACCTGTAACTAATCAGCTGTCTCCCAGCTGATGAGATAAGGCTAACAAGCAGCTTACTTAATGGAGGGAGCCTACTCTGCCTGAAGAGACTGGGTCATGTTAAGGATAAGGTTCTGTTATGCAAAACTGGGTGATTTGCTGTTATCTAGGTGATGGTAGAGAGCTGAAAGGAGTCAGGTGGTAAGATCTGGCTTACCTATTTTACCTGGCTTTACATTATGGGCCTGATTGATTTAGTCCCTTTGGGAGGAGTCTGGGAAAGCACTGCCTGTGTTCAGCTAGCTGGGCTGCCAGCCTGCTCCAGGGAAACAGAGGGCTGAGGAGATACTTGCTGAGTGGAAAATGTTCAGCTGATACAAAGCTTACTACAGTAATCTTTGTTGACCTATGTGAAAATTTTGGTTGTTATATGTGTTCATTGGCCTTTAACAGCAGTTATGTGATTTCATAGGGTATTTTATCTATATTTTTGTCCTTGAACCATCTTGCAACTGTACATGCTAATAGGGAATATGAACAGTTTACCATCGTGCAGCAAAATCTCTGTATAAGATGGGCAATGCCTAAAACTAGGGAGTGTGTTAACCTCTTCTGTGGGAGTTCTAATTCACTAGTGAAAGCGTCTGTACCATCAGAGTCAAATCTTGCTAGAGCTTCCCTTAAAGCCTTGCAGTACCAGGTGCTGTACACAAATTGGTTTGGTAGCTCCCTCCAACCAAGTTCTTGCCATCTGTCATTGCACTGCTCAAATGGGTCTCTTAATCTGGCAGTATGAATGCTCAAATCTATAGAGAGGCTTATGCAGACACACTCTCCTCTTTGTAGTCCAGGCAAAGATCCAAAAAAATAGAGATCTGAGTACCAGGGTGTAAATCAGGCAGAACTTAAAAGGCACAAAACGGTTTTGGCATTTTTTTACTTTTATTTGCCATCAAAACTCTTCTGCAGTGTGTATGGGTTTAGTACTGTGTTTCTCTTTCTGTTAAAGGCTAAAAAATGCCTGGAAGGCCAGCTCTGTTCCCTGTCAATGAGTGCCTGCACTACACTAGATGGCACTGCTTAATACTCACGTTTTTCTCTTGTCTCTGCTGTGCTGGTTCCCTGGATCTGGAGCATCCTGTAGCTGCAACTTCATCAGACTTTGATCAGTGCTCTGTGGCTGCTGGCAATGGGATCAGCAGCACAGAGGCATTGCGAGTAGTCACGTAACAAGGCAGTAGTAATGGTCATCAGAAACACGTTCAATATTCATCTCTTTAGCCTAATAAATGGGTAAAACAGAGTTATTTAGAGATTACACAAATTAAAACTAAGGTCTGATGTTATCTTTGACTCTTGACTCTATCTTTGATATCCCTCATCTCCTTTTCTCTCATGACTGGAATAAAAAGCAGTGGTAGAATTGCTGCAGACATCCGGCACTTTAAAAGCCAGAAATCTGAATGATAATACAACTGTTACATACTAAATATGGGAAGAGGACAAGCTATAGATAAACAAATTTCTGCTCTCATCAATAGTCCATTTGGAAATAAACAGCTCTGTTTCTGCTTTCAGAAGAGTGTTCAGCTAATTCAGAAGCTTGATTCTTGCAGGGAGAGGCTGATCAAAATTTAAGAGTGCTGTTGAACAACCCTATGTTGTGCCCTTCACTCACTAATAAATCACTGCATGCATCTAAAATGTGAAAGCATAAAGTCCCACCAGTATTTTGTGTACTTTTTTGAAAAAGTCAAACAAGTGTTCACTTACAAAAGTCAAACATCAAATGTAATGTATAGTGTATGGTTTTTGTATACATTCAAAATGTGTGGTAACAGCAATGACTAGTTGAAGAACTGTTCTTCTCCAACAGTAAGCAGAGAGGTAAGTGCCTTAAACCTATGTTAGATACTTTGAAATCAGCTGGGCCTAGGATATTAAAAATTGACTAAAGGTGATTTAGAATACAACAGTTGCTTTTGAAGTTGGATAAAGTTCTATAAAGAGGGAAAATGGGATGTGAAAAACACAGGACTGAAGTCACTGTAGATTGGCCAACCTATGCCAGTTCCTAGAGGGAACACATGTAAAAACACTGGCTAAGTAATGGTGGGAATTGCAAAGAAATAAATAACAGCCTGTGGATATGCCAGGCCACTTTCCTTTCTCTGACACTGAAATGGGCCTTTTAGCTGGGGTGAAGCATCAGAGACATCCTGCTGTTTTAATGGTGTTTCATTTAGTTTTTGACTTAGACAGTAGAAGTGGAAATTAAACTTGAAGGTGACTCCAGGTGGGAGGACCTACAAGTGTTCACGAGGATTATTTAAAATTTAAATGTCTGGAAAAATGGATTAAAAATACTGGGTGAGATTCAATAAAGATAAATAAGATGCAATTAATTTGTTAGTTGATTATTCCTCCTCAAAAGAGGATGAAAAATAACTGGTTAGGTAGCATTTTCTCAGGAAAGGGTCTTGGGAGTATAGTAGTCATAAATCACAGCTGTGGTGTTTCCAGCACTCCCCCTGAATCTCATAGGAGTGAGAGATACAGACAGAAATATAGATTGCAAAACACATGGAAAGATCCTTTTTCCACCCGTCATTGATCAAGCCTCAGCTGGAGCACTGTGACTGATTTTGGATATTATACTTTAAGAGCAATGTGGCACACTTGGAGAACATCCAGAGGAGAATAACATGTTCTCCTTAGTAAAGAACATAACCTACAAATAAAAGATTTCTAAAAAACCTGCCCAGATCAGGGATGAAACTTCCTTTTCTCCCTTTCCCAGATTTATCACAGTTTTCAGAAATACAGAAACTGTTTCAGAGAGGAAGAGGCTCTCTCCAGATATGGGGGATAAGATCAATGGCTTAAATGGGTGCAAGAAATATTGGAATTTAACATGAGAAAAATCCCACAGGTATACTTACTCCTCCCTTAAAACAGTGAGAGGGACTAAAGTAGTCCCTTTGTGCCCTGCTTTTCTGTTACAATATTGCATAGTAATTAATACTAACAATTTTGTTTAAAGGATACAGCTGTGCCACTCCATATCCTGGTAAGCTGACAAGGCTGATGCTGTATTTTTAGAGCCTAACCTTGAATTTTATTGGTGTCCAAAGAGTGTTCTCTTTTATATTTCTCTCTAAAGCCATGTTGAATTGCTTACTTGAAATAAAAAACATGGATGTGACTGTGCTTTCAAGACTTCCTCACTGAAATGTTATATATACTTCCTTTTTTTACAGTCATAACCCAGATTACAAAAGAAGATGAAAGAAAATAATACTTCAAATAAGATGATTTACATGTTGGATTTTTTTCCCAGTGATTCAGTAAGTAGTAGGTGTTTGTAGCTTTTTAGCATGGCTACAAACAGAGCCCTATACCAGGTTTATGATCAAAACCTAAGTTAAGCTTTCTGGAATTCTCCATCCAGGCTTAAGAACTGAAGTCCCTTCTTGGGCAATCACCTGAGGTGCAGGAGAAATTGCTGAGGAGGGAAAGGAAGGTTGGAAACCACCTGGCTTATCTCAAGAAGAATGAAAAGCAGACAAAAAAATGTCATGTTTCATAATCATAGCTTGGCAAAGGAGATAAAACCAGGAGATATCTTGGGTTAGATCAGGAAAAATTTTCATCCTTTTCTTTTCAGCAAGCAAAAAAGACTTCCTTGTAATACAGTCTTCTTCTCTGATTAAGGTGATGATTTTTTGAAATATTAGGTCTCAGTGATGCAATTGAACTAAAGAAAAATTGCACATTAATATATCCATGTGTCTGAGGAATTTGCAAACTAGAGCTTTAGTAAGAGGCATCAGTAAATACATTAGGAGTCTTGTGTTAGGAAATAGACTCATGTTCTGTTTGTAAATGTTACTTCAACCACAGGTATGGAATTTATGCACAGTGTAAAATACAGCATTGGAAAGAGTGTTTTTCTTTTTTTTCTGTAGGGCTTATGACAGAAGCCTGCTAAACCTTAACTTGAAGCTTAGGTACAAATAAATTTTAACTCTGTGTACAAGAAGTATTATAGGTAGATTTAAAAATGTATGTTTCAACTAGAATTAAGTACCACTTAACACAATAAACTGAGACTTATAACTGAGTTCTGTTTGAAGATAGTAGGAATGTACACATGAAATGAAAACTCTCAAAGGAAATCATGTTTCTCTAAAAAGGTAATGATAATAAGAAAATATTTTTCCCTTCATGCCACTGTCCTTCATTTCTGTACAAAAAGATGATTGTAAATATGTGTAACAAGGAGGATGGAGTGGGTGCATCATGGGTGTTTCAGATGGGTCCTTTCTTTCCTCTGCTTACCTTGTCCCTTTCTCTTTGGTCTCTTGGTTTCCTGTACATAAGTGCCCCAACTTGGTGTTCATCACATCAGGGAAGAGTTGGGCTGGATAACAGGACAGCTGATGCTGCCCACAGCAATTGCCAAAGAGTCCTTGAGCCCATAACACCCACCCCTATTCCTCTCAATCCTGTTAGATGGTTACCTACTTAAATACATCTTCAAAATCTCCCTCTAAATGACTTACAGGTGTAAATCCCATTGGAAATCAATAGCTTTTTTTTTTTTTTTTTTTTTTTTTTTTTTTGGCTGAGTGATCAATGTACTTATAATATCCCACTCATGGCTTTAGCATATGTATGGAAAGATAATGCTGACCTGGGTTTCTTATGGCCTATATTTACTGTAAGAAGACTTCTATTTTTGCAGAGTTACTGCCATCTAACCTCACCAAGATAACTGTGATGAAGAATGACTGCTGTTTTGATTGAAACTCTGTGGAAACTTTGAGAGATTTTGCTTTTTTTTCTTGATATTAATATACTTCCAAGAAAGGGACCAGTTAAAGGACTCACCTCCTGCTTATCTAGAAAAATGCTTGCTCCTGGCTGCATGCAAGCTGCTATGCCTCAATAAATCACAATCAGAATTAGAGCCCTAAATGCTGGGATGCTGCAATTAGGCAATGCTCATTCTTCCTAGCACCTCAGATTGGTTTTGTTACAGAATCATTAAATCTTGCAGGTTGGAAAAGACCTTTAAGGTCATCAGGTCCAACTGTTGCAGATATGCACAACAATCCTATACATGTATGCATATAACTCCAGCTGGATGTTGAAAATTTGTGATTCAAGAATCTGAGCTCTCCTCTGAGTTGGCATAAATGATGTAAAAAGCTTTTCCTGAAACCTGCTTTAATGATGAAAATATTGTTTATTTTCAGTGCAAAGGTACATGTGTTTTACTTAGAACAATGCCCAAAGTTAACTAATTCACTTTGCAGCTAGTAAATGATCCTGTCTCAGTAATGAAGTTTTCTTAACCCTGCATGTTTCATACAAGCAGCAAGGACCACAAGGTCAGATAGGAAAAAGAAGTTTTAAAGGTTTTCTATCTCCTTAAAAGGATAGTTTTGAAAAAGCTGCTCATATCAGGCAAACTTTTGTGGACTGTTTCCTACATGAAGCCTTTAATGCTTTTAGCTTTCTGTGGGTTCTGTGGTTTACTTGGACTTTTTTTTTCATTCTGAAAAGTAGTGTTTTCTGACTATTTTGGTCACAGGACCGTCAGTAAACACCTATGTGAAATCAGTTGGGTTTTGATTTTTACACCAAAGGTCAGTGAACAAAACAGGTTTGCTTTAAATGATAAAGCCATAAAGCACAATGCTAACTACCTTTATGGGTGAGGAAGCTCCACAGCAGGGAGACAACACCAGCCTTGTCCTGCAGACTCTACTCATATCTTCTCTGAAAATTGAAAAGGAAAGAAAAGTTAAAGCAGGATTTCACAACTGTCCCCTAAATGAGACAACTTTCAATACAAAAAGGGACTTGTATCTTATTTTTTAAAGAGTAAAACCTCAGTCACCATCTGAATCGTTTCAGTGTTGGCTGTTAAGAGAGCATGGTAAGAGGGTAGTGGTTTTGGCTGGATACATTCACAAAACAAAGGCATGCACTAAATGAAAACTAGGTATCACAAATGCTTTTCAGGCCCTCACTGCCCACGGCTGCACATTCCCAAAACTCCTTAGTCCAAATGTATATACAAAAAGTTGGCATGTACATGCAGAACACATCTGAGTGCAGATGGTTCTTGTGGTCTTAATGGGGCTTTTTTCCCCCCAGCTTTCTCCCTTCGTTTCTACATGCATGAGGGTGGGGAGTAGGGAGGGAGGAGGAACATGTGATGAGAGTCCCATGTTTATTAATTGTGGAAATAGCATTCTCCTTAATATTTTCTTCCTTTCAGAACCCCTTATTTGGTATTTTGAGTGTCCCAGCAGCTTGCACAGGATAGAAAAAATGCCACATAGAAGAGCCAGGCTTGGCCACACTAGATCAGCTTGAGAAGCAGATGCTGCCATGTGGGAGCCACCACCAAGCCCTGCAGCAAGGTGGCCTGAGGGACTGCTCATCCCTAAGCACTCCTGGCACAGGTGGCAATGCACTCCAAGCTGGTTCCTGTGCTAGGTATTTTTCTTCCTAAAGGAAAGAACAGCCTCTGTTCAAAATAGAAAGCTTCAAACTTCAGCACCATCCCTGCCAGTGCTAACTGTGCAACAAAACCTACGAATTCCAGCAAACAAGTGAGAAATAGTCATTGTTCTGCAATTCCCTGGGACCATGTCCCAGCAAGTTTGTCACTGCTCTTTAGTGGGTGGTGGCTTGGTTTTTGTTAGCAACGGCTCTGGCTGCACACACTGCAAGCATTCTCCTCTGAAGTGAGGAAAGCATGCATTTGTCATAGGCAAGCCACAAATTAATTTAATAAAAAGCCTAATAATATGGTTTCAGCTTCTAAAACAGTCCCATGCATGTTGCATATAGCTACAGTATTTCCAGGAAACCAGTAGAAGAGGGCAATTTGCTGAAAACTCTACTGGTGAACAGAAACTAATGAAGTACCACTGGCCACCGAGGTTCACCTGATGCTGCCTGGCTGCTTTCACTCTCATCATGAAATGCAGCAAGTTTATCCAAATGTGGCAATTTTGCAAGGGGAAGAGGAGGAACAGTCAAAGCTGCTTGTGGATCAGACCTTCCACAGTCACAGTCTGTGTTCACATAGCAAATGGCACTGAATTATTCAAACCTTTCTGGAGTTGAACTCACTGGGTTCCTACCGGGTATTAGCAGTGCTGAAGTGGTTCCTGTTTTGTGAAATGGAGAGGGAGGGGAAGGATGCTGCCTGTAATCTATAACACATTTTGCAAATATTCCTGTTAGCTTACAAAATTCTGGATCTTGATTTGAATAGCAGCCTGAGAGGTCATTTTACAGGCAGGGAAATGAGTGTTATTGAAGTACTAAAGCATCAATAGAAGTAACCTCTCCATCCTTCTACTAATCCATCAGAGCTAGAACAAGCATCCAGAGCATTCCAATTCTCAATTTGCCTTTACATGTCTGGGGTCCTCCCAAGGTTCTTGGGAACCTTGGACCAAGAATTCCCTATGACTAGAAAAATAAAGAAGAAGCAAAACACTGCAAATGTGAATCTTGGAGGTTTAAAATGTGATTAGTTTAGATTTTTATGAATGTCATGAAATAGGTCAGAAAATTCACAACAACTTTTTAGTCTTTCCTAATGTAATAAAACAAAATTAGGGACCCAACCATAAAATCCAACTTTCATATTTAATGGCCAATGAGTATTTAAGACCTTACCAGAAACCTCTTGCCTATTGAACTGCCCTCAGCCACATGTTTCTTAGCAGCTGTCCTTTTCCTCATGCTCAGTACAAGACTCTAACTGTGCTGCACAGAAGCTTCATGAACACACAAAGCATGAGAAGTTCACTCAGCAAGTTGCAAACACTTCTAGCTATCTGCTGAGATAAATCTGGGCCACTGAGAAACACTTCCCCAAGGCACCTAAACTGACGCAATAGTTATCTGCACCAAAATTATAAGGACTACGTTTTATGAAGCAAATGAAATTTAACTAATTGAAGAACAAGGAGGGCCCAACCTGAGATTTTCCTCTGCACCAGGTTTTCAAACGACTGTTAAGTACCATGCAATGCCTGTCTGATCAACCTAGCTTTTTTCTGGTGTCCACAGGTAAACGTGTCAGAGGAAACTCCTCCTCACAAAGCTACTACCAGCCCAATTCAACACGGATATCCAGAGGCTCAAGCTTCAAGGTGGTGATTAAAGAAAGTTATAACACACATGACTATTAACATGTCCACAATTTCAAACCACACATTTAAAGTCAATGAGAAATTTTATGCACCCTTTTCCACTTCCTGAGTTAGTTTAAAAACAATGTGCACAGGAAAAACCAAAGTTGGGGGAAAAAAAATGTTCTGCAGGGCATCTGATCACCTTGTGCTTGTGATGCCCAGGAAAATCACCTGGGTCACTAGCCAAGTCAATGACTGCATGCACATAATTCTGATTAAAAAAAATACAGAGACAATATCACAATCTGCAGCCTGTTCAAGGATGACTCCAGAACAAGCTTTTTTTCTTACAATAGACCAGTTACACCATTTTTAGCATGTCTTTTATCATAGAAACCTTTTTACAAAAACTCAAAAGCAACAACATTTTCTACAAGGATATCCTACTATGCCACAGTTTCTGCGTGCTTGATTGGAGCGTAGGTGGGAACTCCTACCTGCAATAAACCAAAAGCAATAAATTCAGTCCACCCATGAACTGCAGTCATGATTCCACCTCTCCCTGAGGAATATTCCCTCTCAATACCACATCATCAGAGTGAAATGGAAAATACCTTCGTAGCTCTCAGCTCTTGAGTTAGCTAGGACTCAGATGAGACCAGCACTCGAGACAGAGAAAGCAGCCAAGAATACTTCAGTGGCAAGTCTGGCACATCAAGTCTCTCTTGTGGCAATTCCCTGATGACAGATCTCATAGTCACTGTTCTCTGAGAAACAATGGTCTCAGACAGCAGTTGTAACAGGTAACTAATGCTACATAAACTTTTTTTTAGAAGGATTTTGTAAAACAACAGTGTTCCCTAGGAATAGAGTGGTGAAAGAGTAAGTTTCAGTAGTGGTTTACCCCATTTCTGTGATTATTCTTATCAATTTAAATCATTGCCTGACATACAGATGGATTGGGGTACCTCCTCTCCCCATGAGTGGTAACTTGCTGATATTCAGCTTAAGACTTCAAGCAGCAAATATTCCAGTCTTTCTTTTGCTTCACTACAGATGGAGATACACATAGATTTATATTAATGCAAATATGAATTTTTTAAATAGTTTGGCCTTTTATCCAAGGCAGAAGTACCCTTTTATCCTTTTAGAACTTCAGCCATTTTCCCAAGGATCTTAAACTACACTAGACCTAAACATCAAGACTTGAAACTTGTGACGTTATCCACTATTTTAGAAATGGAAAAGCTGAAAAAGCATAGAAGAAGAAATATTTCCTGTAATTGCTGCTCAAGACAATAGGACACTACAAAAGAGACCTCAAAGTATGAGATTCACTTCCAATTTAAGCAGCACTTCATTTATAACATAAAGTTTAGCACCAGAAACTTGGTTTGTGTAGGCTGACCCCTGGTAGGAGAGAGGACTGTTGTCCAGTGAGGCTGTACTGCACAAAATTACTGATGCTTGACTGAACCTTATCTTCTAGACCAAACTGAAGACACACAGAGAGGAAGAATCAACTATGCCCCTCAGCTCTTTCTTCCAACAATTTTCTGCAATATTAAAAGCATGCCTGATTTTAGCTTTAACTGTGTTTGGCTTCCCATGTTCTGCCAGCCTCATTCCTTCTTTTGCCTCCTCAGCTAGGTTAAATCCTTTCAGATTTGTGTTGCTTCTCTGTGAAGGTACATTTCAGTGATAACAAATTACTTCTCAGTCTTCTCTTTGCTAAGCTAAGCAGATGGAGTTCTCAAAATCTGTCACTGTCAGGCATTTCCTTTTCTTTCAAAACATTTGTCCAGGTTCCATCTTCATCCTTTTCACTTAAGGACTCTGTTTGTTTCTTTCATTTTCATTTTTAAAGTACCAGAAGGAGAATGACCAGTACTATTTCAGCAACAGTGGTCCCAGTGCCCCATTTAATGGTAAAATCCCTTCTCCTGATAAGCTGGCAGTTCATTCACAGTGCCCATCACCAAGACAGGGCACTGGGAGATCCTGTTACCTTGTCTGTTTCTTAGAATGCTCACATCTTCTTGCATGCTGCTGTTTCCTAAGATGTGACTGTCCATCCTGTAAGTATGGGCCATATTCTTCTATTCTGGGTAAGAAATTTATATTTGGTTCCATTTTAATGCACAGGGTGTGCATTACAAGCAGGCATCAAAAATCAAGGAAATCTCTCTAATACTTCTAACTCCATGAAGAAAATTTAAAGCCTAATTTTAAGAGCTATAATTATTCTCCAATCTCTTGACTTTATCATCTCTAAATATCAAACAAACTTTTAAATGCCTCATTTTTTTCTTTCAGGATGCTGGGTTTCTATTTTTCAACTCAAAGATTAAAACTCTAGTTTGCTAACTTTGCAAGCAAATTACAGAATGAAGTATTCAAGCACCAAGCAAAAAGAGAAGACTATTCCTGAAGAGAATTAACATTAATAAGTGAACAACAAATGATAGAATAATTTATTGTTTCAGTACAAAAGGGCCTCTATAAGAACTAAATACCTTTGAGGAGGGAAGAGAAAAAAGGCTACATGCTGTAATCAAGAAAGTAACCAGCAGCATAATCATTGCAAGAATCTGATCTTAATAACCTACCCTTACTTGGAAATCTTGTCCTTGTACAGAAAAGATGTGACTGCAAATTAGTAAAACAATTATAGTTAAAGGCTGTTTATACTTCATGATAAAACTCAGTGAAAATCTTTGCCTTCAGAGACCATTTGGGCATTGAATTCCAGGTAAAATTCCCAATGCAGTTGATCAAAAGACTGTTGTCTTCAGTGAATGTGATTCTGATCAGTATCTGATAAATCTAAACTTCCAGTTAGATCAACAGTTTCCCTGGTAAAAGCCAGAAATTAAAGGAGAGCACTGCTTCCTAAGAAGGGGAACAGCAATGCTGGGGCAAAGCACAAGAGATCCCAGTGCTTCCAGGAAAGCTAAACCATCCCCATGTTTGCACAGAGCTGACTTGAACTCACTGCACTCCCCAACTCAGGCATATCTCAGGGGTCTCCTCTAAACAGGGTAAGGAAAAGCAGCCTGCCACACACATAAAGACTTCCAGTGAAACAGCAAGTGGAAAGAAAAAGGGAAAGAAAGAGCCAGATCCTGCAAACCTGTGCACCCATCCATAGTTGTGAATACATAAACATAAGCTGCCCCACTGACTTCATAAGGTTGGCAGTCCATCATGCTTACTGGCAAGACTGGTGCTTGGGGGTAAACCCCCTGGGGGCAAAGGGATCCATTTGGGTTCTGCCCACAAAATGTCTCAGCACCTCACTGGAGAGACTTGTAGGGCACTGAAAGAAATCAGTTAATAATCATTCTGTTCTGCACAATAAACCTACAGGTTAAATACTGTCCCTGGAACAAGCTGCACTGTGGTCTCCCTGGTCTATGTTCAGCACAGAGGAGGGGAAATGCCACCCCATACAGGCTTCTTGGAAAAGGGCTTGGCACTCACTTGAACAGTCATTTGTGTCCTAGGTTAGAAAGGAACTCCTGACTGACTTCTTCCTGTGTGAGGAGAAGGGTCAGTGCAGGACACAGAGCAGCTTTTGGTACGTCCCTGCCATCCTGCACAGCCCCAGCCTGCTATACTGGATGTCAAGATTGAAGTAGTTGCATTAACCTTGAACCATCTAAATGCAAATTTCTCATTCTGAAAAGAATACCCTCCAAGCCAATTGATAAAACAGGGGCACAGAAAGCAGCTTCAACCTATAGGGAATCCAATCCCAAGGAAAGCAGGTGCTGAGTCCATCACATTGCATATTGGTAAAAGTAACTTAAGTTTTTTATCCTAGCAAAGAGTCTTCATTTTATGTCTCTACTAATTCCTTAGCCTGCAAATTCCCAGAACCAGAAATGTCCTAACAGGCTTTTCTGCCCATCACGAAATGCACTTATTACCTCTACATGGAAAAGTAATTTGGTCTTCTGATTTTCAGCAGTGATTTCTGTGTGAAGTATAGTGACTCTTATCAGAAATTGGCAGGGGTTTGTATATGCCAAAAGTTAATCAGTGATTCCTTTCTTCAAGGTAGGACATATCATTCTTCCAGCTGGATTAATTTTTTTTTTCTAAACTAGGGCAAAAAAAATAGTTTTGTATCCTTTGAAGCATAATTGTACTAACCAGAAATATTGTCAGCCTGATTTTATGTTTGAGACATAGTCCCACATAGTGAACTTTGAATAGAAATATTGTGGGTTGGGGCTCTGTACAGTATATGAAGCAGATCCTCCAGTCTGGTCATGGTGCTCTGTGTTATAATAATGCAGAGGAACAGTGAAGTGTGTGCAGCTTATTCTATTAGGAGTTTTCGGTCCTGGACAATCTCCAGGAGATGTGAGGCCATTGTTGGATTCATGCTAATCTGCACCCACTCCCTGATGTGAGGCACTGCTGTGGAAATAACAAGTATTCCCAGTCTGAACCGTGGTTGGTATGACTGGAGTCATTTTAGTGTCATGGGCAGGTGGCAGCAGCTGGACAGGGGTCTACTAAAAGGCAGAAGGTGGAGAATTGAGGAAGGCTCTGAGGGTTCAGAAAGCCCTGACTACTGCCTCCCACACAGCTTTTTCTTGACCATCCCAGAGTATCTGTATGGGAAGTTAAACCATTTCAGCTAATTTTGATATTTTCAGCTGAGATCTATTTTCAGGTCAAGTTCACCTTTCACGGATGACATTCCATTGGAACCTGCCTTGGGTTGCCACTGGTGAGCTATGGATCCAGAGATCAGTAACATGTCCATGAATTCAGTTGCCCAAAGGCTCTGATCTAAAGCCTATTTTTCAGGTGGAACCAAGAGAAACCAGTGGAAGCATTTCAGCTGGAACAGAAAGCAGAAGTCTCTTTCACTAGAAGATGTTGAAAAGGAGCAGAATTGCTGGCATCCTTACAATTCCCACATCACTTAGGAAAAGTGCTATCAATGCAGGCCTTCTTCTGGATCAGCTTCAGGCTCCTTCCCACCCTTCCACCTGCACCACTACCACCAGCAGCCATTGATCCAGCCAAGCCAGCGCTGGAGCTTCAGAAAGGCACAGGTTTAAAGCAGAGCAGGGTGACACACCCTGTGGCAGGAAAAGCCACGTCAGTGGCACGCCTTTAATAAGGCGTGCCTACCCTCCTGCGAGCGGGATGTGCTGGAATTACAGGAGGGCAGCGGAGTGGTGGGGATGTGCTGGAATTACAGGAGGGCAGCGGAGTGGTGGGGATGTGCTGGAATTACAGGAGGGCAGCGGAGTGGCGCGCCTGCCCCCGACAGCTCTGCTCCCCTGGAAGAGCAGAGCTGACAGCTCAGGAATGAGAGCAGCAGGGCTGGAGGCAGCTTTCCTGGCAGCTGGCCCGCCTTCACAACGCGCTCACCCAGACCGTGCTGGTGCACAGGAGCTCTCTGAACAACATGAGAAAGCCCAGGGCAAGAGGCAAACAAATTTCTCCTCTCTTTGGGAGAAAACAGGACGCTCTGGTAAATTTAATTTGCCAGGCTTGGCTGTAGTATGATGGTGCAGATGAGAGGATGAAGACACATATTCTAGGGCAGCCTACTCCCACATTGAAGCACTGGGAGGTTTCTTACACAATGGCTTTAACAAGTGTATCTTACTCCTGCCTAATCCAAAAGGTAGTAATTATGAAGTATAGCTTGCAAGGTTTGGGGTGATGGAAATATCACTTCTCTCCAGACCTGAGATAACAGAGGTCTTGTTTTCTTAGTTCAGAAATAATAGAGAAAAAAGCATAGCTGAAGCAAACAGAAGGACTAAGAACTCTCACTTGTTTTAAAGGTTTTCAATTCAGATCACTTATGAGTGGGTCCTAGTGATCTTATTGGAAGTTATTCATCCATAAAGAGGAGAGCTCTGTAGACCTCCATTTTCACAAGATTATACTCTTTAAATGCATTCCCTCAAGTTCCCAAAGAACAGAGGCAGACAGGGTCCAGAGTATGCCTTTGAACCCCATGGCAGCTTATTTGGTATACACAACTAGAGAGCTGCAGGTAGTTCATTTTGGATCATGCCTACAATCACCTGGGAAATCTTCTTTTATTGTTGTATGCTCAGATATCATCATGATCCAAGTCCCTGGGCTGATCAGTGTGAATAGCTAGGGAATACATGTATAACCTCTCCTGATTATCATGCAGCTGTACTGTGCAGTAGCTTTCCTCCATTTACTTTCTCATTACCTGTTTAATGTTCCTCTGTCTCTCTCCTTTTGAAAGGAAAATCTTCTTGACCTCAATCAGTGTTTCTTCAAGCTCCTTCCTCCCCCACCCCTACCAAGCCCATGCTTCTCCGTCAGCCTTTAATGCTCATTCACCAGGGCGGATTGTCCTTGATCACCTGCTGTCACTCTCCCACCCTGTCTTCCTGTGTCAGAACATTTTCTGTGCCAACATACCAAGCTAATCTTCAATACTGACATCTTACATTCAGGCTAACAGTGTTAAGCAAGGGCAAGTATTTGCTTTCAGAAGGCAGCCAGAGATGCCAGGATGGTTACTGACTTCTCTGATTTAATGCCACGAAGTTTTACACTCGGTCTTGCTCTTTGACTTTTGATTTTCTGTTGTAAAAATGAATGTGTGACAAGGGGGGTGGGAGGTCATTACCAGGATGTGTCTGATTTGGTTGTTTTGGTCTTTTTTTTCCCTGAGGTAGCTTTTGCTACTTGGGATCTCTGCTTCCACATAGAGTCATATGAACCATAATGCAGTCACAGCGTGCAACAGCAAATCCAGTCAGTGGACCTGCACTTTCTCAGACCAATCAAAGGCAAAAAGAACCTCTCCATTAACACAGAGAAAAGATGTCTGTGTCTGTCTTGCCTCACCTCCGTGGCAGCAAACACTAAACTTCTGAAAACCAGCTCTGCACTGCAACATGGAGGCTGTGCTGTTGGTAGAGAGAACAGCTTTCCTTCTGCCACAGAGGCTTTTGGCAGCTCAAGGGAGCTGTATGGATTTAGGATGAGTGATCTTTATAATCCTGAAGAGTATTTTGTGTGTGATGGTGGAAAGGTTGAAGAAAACAATATATTTGATGCTTGTTCTGTGGCACATGCCTGGAGGACACTTCCACTAGTAGAGGTATTGCCTTGGACACGTCCAAAAGCAGCTAAGAAGACATTCAAAAGGTATTAGAATATCAGGCAAAAAAGGCACAGGGATGTCTGGGCTCACCTTTTAACAACTTCACAGCTTCAGATCCCCACAGCTTGGAGAGGTACAAAACTCCCCACAATAAACACACCTCAACTTTGGTGTTATGAGGACTTTGCCAGCAAAAGAGGGAAAAGGAATGGCTCTTCTGGAGGCTGGAAGTGTACATATCTGTAGAGAGCACATAGGTGTGCAGAGTGTATGTTGCCCTCTGTGCTACTCTACAACAGATCTTTTTCTCTTCCAGTAAAAAATCTGTCCAGGTAGTTTCTGACAAGGAAGATGAAAGAATTTAAGCCTCTACATGCCTGAGGCTACCAATAGCTAAAGTGCACTTTGGTCACAGTAAATTTAAACTTGAAAATGCGAATAAAGAACTTTTCTTCCTTGATCTCAACATATATGCTCATTTTGCCATTTGCATTTTCTCCCACCCTTTCAAAAATTAATTCACTAGGCACAGGGGCAGAAGACCCATATTGAAACTAGAAGACTCCATGCTTACTGGCAGCTCCTGCTTCAACTTTATAACCTCATTTTTCAGTACAGACCAAACTGAGTTTCACCCTTTGCAATACCCCAAACTTCTCAGCATTTCACAATAGCCATATGTTATTAAGAGAGCAAACATCAGCTTGCATTACCCACTAATTTACCCAGCCCAAAGCTCCTAACTACCCAGAACTGAATTCTCTCTTCCAATGAACTTGTCATTAACCTCTTAAGTCCCCTTTTAAAGCCCACCAGGTCCCCTGCTGCTGGACTGGTTTACTCAGCCCACAGCCAAGGACAGCCAGGAAGGTTAGTGCTATTTTTCACTTCCTTCAGCTTCCTTGCTGGCACAGTGGGATCCCCACAGCCTCTCACACCACTCATTCTTGTGCCAAAACTGCTCTTTAGCTTAACATAAATGGCCCATTTCCCTCCCTGCTACTAACTCTTCTGAATTACTTATGAAGAGCAATAATATAAGCTCCACAGTCTTCTGCTGAGCTAATTACTCTTGAGCATATTCCTTCACAGGAGAGTGACTGCCTCCAGCCATCAACTTTGACTCTGCTCCAGGCTGGCCATGTCTTTCCTGGCTGAGAGTGACTGGTATAAGGCAGCAGGGATGAGATCTCTCCAGAGATTTCTGTGATCGCATTAATAAGCCTTTCTCTCTGTAGGAAGTACCCTGCTTAATAGATTTTGTGGTCACCCTTTTTATCTTCACAGCCAACACATCTCAATGGCTCATTGTCACCTTGTGACTAATAAAACCAAGACTTACTCCACCTCTGTCATTCACAGCTGATGAACTCAATGACATCTCCATGATTAATCCCGAAACACAGAGACTGTCCCTTTGCTGTTAGATGAATTTCTATTTCTACCCCACTGGTCCTCATGCTCATGCATTATGCCTTCACATAATAACCCAGCCCTCACCCTGTTGGCAGGGCCTCCCAGTCTGATGTCAACACTGGGCTGCTCTACCTCCTGCCTTGCACTTCTACCAGGGCATGGCAGTGTTAAACCTGATCCCAGAACAACTCCATCATTAAGTTCCTTCCTTGCTGATAGCTTTTCCTCCCAGAGCACACATAGCCACTCCCTCTCCAGAACCAGGAGAACAACTGGGCCAACTACTGTGAACCTCAGCATGATACACAACAGCATGAACACAGCATCTTCTGTAGGGGAGAGAATTTGGCAAAGGCTGGACCAGGTGCCCAGATCTCCCCAGCTGGACTCCAGGCCAGACTCTCCACTTGCCCTGCCTGGTGCTGTCAAACAGAACTGGCTCTGCCCACCACGGCCAGACCTTGTGGGCCTGCACCCCACTGCTGAGGGCGCAGCTCATGCTGGGATTGTTCTCATCCTCCAGCTTGTCCACTCCTGTGATGGAATCACCAGCCCTTGTTGTGCCCTGGCTGCTCTGTCATGAGCTGGGTGTGTGTCTCTTCAGCTTTGGAATACACATGGCACGAGGGGAGCCTGAGGCCAGCTCAGTGCCAGCTTCTGCTTCACCTACCTTCTTTCTTATTGACAGAAGAGAAAGGTATCTCATCCTCAGTAATTTATTCCCTTTGTTTAAAAGAGTGCTTTTCAGTGATATGAAGAATATTTTCTAAGCCATCAAGTGAGACATCAGTAGGGACATCCACATTTCTAAAGTATCAGTTAAATTAGATTTTGGGAGAGAGGATAGGTTACTTGTCAGGTAGGCTTTACACTAACTATACAATTTAAAAATTTGCAGGTGTAGAGCATTGCCCCAAATTATTCTGCAGCTTACTTGCTTTCATTCACACTTAGTGGAAACACAATGCACTGTTAAGCATTCACAGTAATTTGTGATAACTGAGTGCATGCCTTACCCCCTCATTGTCCACAAAGCTGAAAAAAATGTTATGCATTTTTGCATTTTGCTTTTTCCAAACACTGGTGTCTTTCCTTGCAGCATTTAAACCGGCTGGCAGTTCATTTGGCCATTGGGGGATGTGTGTGTGTGTGTGTGTATGTGTGTGTGTGTGTCCCTGCCCAGTGTGTGTTATTTCAAAGCTGACATGATGACAAAAGCCACTTAAAGATGGCAACTAAAGAGACATCTGCTTTCTCCTTGCTTGCAAGGCAGCAGTCAGATGTGGGCTGGCAATAGGGTGCATTACCTTTAGACTCCAGGTCACTGGAGTTGTGTCAAAAGCAACCACAACTTATTGTCTGCCTGTACATCACTAACCTAGGAAAATGCATTGATGCTCTCTCTTTAAGTCCTGTTGACAACTATCTACACACAATTAGCCAAAGCAGCAAAGACAGACTGGAGTGAGTGGTTTTCACAGCCTGTGGTGGGGGTCCAGCAGGTCAGTGCCAAGGGAGCTCTGGCACCATATTTTGGTGCTCAGGCAGGAACCATATTTTTATATAGATCAAAATAGCAGCAAAACAAAGCAAATTTGCACAGGGTGAAGCTTTTCTGTTGCTTTCTGGAGCACTCCTAATAGAAATCAGTGCCCATTTAATAGAGCATATTTTAAGAAAGGGTGGGCTAAAGAAAGGAAACTGTAGGATAAAACACAGTAATTTTCAGGGGCCCTGGAGTCACAGTGTAAAGTGATGGTTCATTGTTTGTCTGCAATGTATGCAACCCTGGGCTTTGTGCTGATTTTGGCTGGTTTGTGCTGTATCTGCATATATATCATGCCAAAAATGCCAGCCAGCTGTGCTACATTTGCAATGTAAAACACTATACATTTCATTTTTACTTTCTCTGTGTATCTTAAGATAAGTCATAGGTAAGATTTAAGCCAGGAGGAGTTTTGTTATTAGCATTGCACAATTTCACTAATTAACAGCAATAAAACTAATAAAACAACTAATAATAAATAACTATCAGGTCATCAGCATTAACCATTTTCACCACATGTAATTATTAGGATCTTTTTCAATTTCAGTTTATCACAATTACCATATTATGCATGTAGATCACTGGAGTTGTTTGAAGTCTGTATGGACGTCAAAATGTATCCAGAATTTAATTCCAGTAAAAAGGCATATTGAAGACCTCCATTTGTGCTGATTGAATCATACATTAACCCAAGAGAACAGAAGGTCTGACATCACTACCAGGTAGTTAATGATTATGCTTTCTATTGTCTCCTAATATTATCTTGAAAATGGCCATGTCAGGAGGCCTAAAAATCCCTCAGAGCACCTTACGCTTTTTTGTTTTCAAGTGTTCTATTGTAGTATATGATCAGAGACAGAGAGAGAAATAAGAATTAATTAAATTATCTATTAGATGTAAAGAAACATTAGGGGAAAGATAGGCATTTTTCAAGTCAGTTTTCAGTCAGGCATATCTCCAAATACTTCCAAGCTGAGCTGTTGCTGGAGAAATTATTTAAGCAAGCAGACTGAAATATCCCACCAGTAGTAGAAAGCTATTTATTTTGGGAAGGTATCCCACGGGCTTTGGTGGGAAGAGCACAGGAAGATCCACTAAGGCTTCCCTCTGGACTCCTGCCCTGGCAGGGTCACAGCAGATGCTTGGGGAGAGCTATCAGCAAAGGGCAAGCAAGAGCCTTTCTGTTCCTTGAGCAGTGGGCAAGCAGAGGCCTCAAGACATAAAAGGTATCTGAACTCCACCAACCTACACGAACGATGTTCAGTCTTACTGGTGCAGAAAGATTTTATGGCTTTGAAATTCAGAGCTTCAGAATCAATTCTTCTTCTTAAACCAGGGTAGATTTTTAGCTGCTAACACCAATACATATTTGGCTTTGTGAGACTCTTGAGAGGCCTTAGATGCTGGATGCCCTGGCTGCAGCCAGTCTCTGCTGGGATGTGGGAACACGGCAGAAGGATGTCCAGGGTGTGGAATAAAGACAGGAGAGAGGCTGGAGGGGCACAGGGCCTGGGGCAGCTGTAATGTGATGTAGAAGAGCCAGGCAAGCATGGGCATGGGTGAGCAAGGAGAAGGAAGGGTCTTTCAGGGAAGAGAAGATGCCAGCACATCCCAATGGCATGTCTTTGGCTCAGCCACTTCTACAGAATCTAAGCTGTTATTTAATTGAGGGGCTTTAAAAATGGATTTAGTTTGATAAAGTGATGATTCATTATACTCCTCTGTGATCATCACAGCAAAAAGCTACACTTGTCTGTCTGCTTCTCATCTCTTCTGAAAATCTTACTGGTAGAGAAAGACTTGATGATTAGATTTTTGTCATCAAATCCCATTTTGTTTATGTGCAGAAAAAAGGAAAGCCTCACTTTTGAGGGGAAAGGGAAATAAAAGGAAGCACAATAGCTGGGCAGTTATCTCTGACATTCGTGCAATGCAGTGTATGTCCTTATGTGACATTTATGTGAGAGAAAAAGAAAAGCATCGATTGAAAAAGGTTACAGGAGTTCTTCAGGCATGAAGTCATCTCCAGGCAGCACAGTCACTGCAGTTTATAAACAGGTTCTGCTCCCACCCACTGCATTGACAGACTTAGGGCACCATTTAACACTTTTGCTTACTGACACTTCTTTAATACTCAGCTTTGATTTTCCTTTCCAACAGTAGCATTAAACCAGGAAATTAAACCAATTGCTGATTTTAGGAATTATGTTTGCAGCCCCTGCCCTTGCCATCCTGTCTTCCACAGAGGAAAAGGAGGAGCTCACTGAGGAGCTGAGCACTGGCATGGGGAACTTTTTCTCCAGTTTGCTGGGGAAGTGCAGCTGACATACAAGCATGGTCTTCTTCTCTCATCCCCAGGCACAGCTTTCTGTGAAACTGGGAAGTCAGACAGATGGACACAGGATGCAGATGCAGGCAGGAATAGCAGGGTGAGGACCACCACTTAAACTCTGTATCTGCTTTAAGTATGTAAAGAAGAAAATCCAAAGCCTTCCCTTACACAACCATTACATGAACATCTATTTCAGTAGCAGTCACTTTGCTTTTTTGTTTATCTCTGGTTTCTAAGCACTGGGATTGACTCATGGCATTTCTTGAGATTCCTTTTATTTCTACAATAGCGTGGCACCTGCAATAGTATGTATCTTCATTCAGCTCAGAGCATGTCACCCTGCAAAAAGCTGTGCAGACATCCTCACAGTCTCTAGGTTTGGCAGATCTTGCACAGGCAAGGTTTCTGAAGATGCAATCCATGTACAGAGGCATAACCAAAGAGCTGTGAAAAAACTGGCAATATATTGATAGAAAATTACAGCAGAGAGGTGGAGGTCTCCGCTTTTGCAGTGCTAACTTGTCTGAGGTGGACTGGGACATCAGGTGGTCCCACTTCATGGCTTGCTGTGGAAAACATCTGGTTTTAGAGAACACCACACTCCTGCATGAGGATGGCCATGTTAACAGTGCTAGAGTTGCTCCTGCAGTTTCTTGGTGTTGGGATCAGTTTCTCAAGAGCACAAAAGGTAGGAGTGGGGCTGCCTCCTCTTGACTCCTAGTCATAGTCCGTGCTTGCAGATGAAACTGTCTCTGTCACAAGATATAAAAGATGCATGATAACACTAGCATCTTCCAGATTATTTAACTGATTATGAGTCTAAAAGAAATGGTAACCATGTAAACACAGGCTTTTACATGGCACACAGGCAACACAGAGACAACTTACTCCCCCAGGCAGGTAACAACAAGTGCATTGTGGGCTCATGAAGTTGTCTAAGTTCAAGTTGTCCTTAGTGTCTCTCCCAATATTACTTTGCAGTGGTGATGAAGCATTACTTGACCAGAGTGACCACAGGCCTGCCTGCACATGTGGGAACACTGCCAGCCATAACAACTTCCATTTCTGAGACATGTCTTCTGTGCAATTTTATTTGTGTTAGAATCTGGGAAACTTTTTAACACTCACATCCAAAAGGAAAATAATATATTGTGCAATGTGTAAAGCTGTGTTCAGTTGGAGTCGTACAACATGGCTTTTGCTACTGCAGAAAGCAGCACAAGTATTTACTGCTGTATTATTTGAACCCAGATGTCTTCGTAATTTTATTGAAAAATCTTATTTATTCCCTCTTACAGGGTGCTGTTTTTTCCTCAGCTTGGTAAATGCATTCCTGTTTCTCTTTTATTTCTTTCATTCCTGGATCGAGTACATCATCTTCCATTTGCTGAAACTAAAGATGTGTAACACTTCTCCTTCACATGCCCTGGACAGCCTACTCCTGTCTTCTTTAATTTCAAGAATTCTCCTTTTTTTTCATTTTAAAGAAGGAAACACCCAGGTTCCAGGGAAATTCTTTGTGAAACTCGTGATTATGAGTGAGGGTGGCAGGACTGTGTCTAATGACTCACAGGTGCAAAGCTGTACAGCCATGGAAAAATGCTTAAAAGCCGCTTGTGTGCCTGTGTGAGAAAGTCTGAAGCGAAACACTCCTCCGACCCCGCAGTTTAGAAGCTCACGGTGGAGCTTGGCGAGTCTGTGAAGAGGTGGAACAAAAGCCCGGGGGGATGTGCAGGGACCTGCTCCCTCTCCTGGTTACAAGGGCAAAGCGGCAGCGCGGTGAACCCCTTCCCTGCCCCTTCCCTGCCCTTTCTCCTGCCCCTTCTCCTGCCCCTTCTCCTGCCCCTTCCCTGCCCCTTCCCTGCCCCTTCTCCTGCCCCTTCTCCTGCCCCTTCCCTGCCCCTTCCCTGACCCTTCCCTGCCTCATCCCCTGCCCCTTCCCCGCCCCTTCCCTGACCCTTCCCTGCCCCTTCCCTGCCCCTTCTCCTGCCCCTTCCCTGCCCCTTCCCTGCCCCTTCTCCTGCTCCTTCCCTGCCCCTTCTCCTGCCCCTTCTCCTGCCCCTTCCCTGCTCCTTTCCTGCCCCTTCTCCTGTCCCTTCTCCTGCCCCTTCCCTGCCTTCCCTGCCCCTTCTCCTGCTCCTTCCCTGCCCCTTCTCCTGCCCCTTCCCTGCCCCTTCCCTGCCCCTTCCCT
>VZUI01053373.1:0-21744 GCA_013401135.1 Cettia cetti
CCTTCCCTTGCCTTCCCTTGCCTTCCCTTGCCTTCCCTTGCCTTCCCTTGCCTTCCCTTGCCTTCCTTTGCCTTCCTTTGCCTTCCTTTGCCTTCCCTTGCCTTCCCTTGCCTTCCCTTGCCTTCCCTTGCCTTCCCTCGCCTCCCTTCCCCTCCCCTCCCCTTCCGCCTTTCCTGTGTTGGAAATTCAAAATATCATGAACAAATGTGTTAATTCTTATGGTCAATTCATTATTCCAGATGCAGGAGGGTAAAATTAGTGCTGAAGAAGCAGCTGAGCTTTGTGGTGTTTGCCTGGGTATTGTAACACTTGAAGATTCGCCCATCACTAATATTTACTGTATTTTGCATTATTTCTTCTGAAAAAAGTTTTGGAATATTGAAAAATGCTGTGCTTCAACTCTGATATGAGTGTGATGTGTACAGAAGAAGACATTTTTCCCTAGAAGACAGTTTAGAATATTGCTTAATGTTTTTTCTGCCCAGCATCACTAATCTTACTAACTGCTTCCAAGATTATCAGACATCTGCAGCACTTTGCTGCATTAAGAAAAAAAGTTCACTGGAGTGATATCATGTTGTTGAAACATGTCTGTGTCTAACTCTAGCAGACTAAAATAGCCTTTCTTGCATGTGTGTTGCATAGAATGTATGCAAATGTGTAAAGAGCACTCAAATTTCTAATATCATTGCAGATCAAAAGGATAAAATGCTTAAAGTAGATTCATCCTAAGAAGATTTAAGATGCGAAAAAAATTGTTGGCTCTAAAATCTTTCCAAAGATAGTATCCTAGAATGCACAACACTGAGGTGAAAATAACCCAGGCTCTGGGCTAAGGGGTAAACCCATTACATTAGTGGATGTTATATCAAACTTCCCCTGATGTCACTGGAACTAAAACTTCTTTCCCTGAGGTTATATGAAAATACAGAAAACGGAGTTTCCAAATGACTTTGCACCCCTCATGTAGGAAATGTACCTCTTGTGATTTTAGACATTTTGGGATCAATGAATGTCAAGTGCCTGTAATTGTTTTATTTTTAGGGCCCTGAGATTGGTCAGGGATTGATTGATCTGAGATCTAATAACAAAAATGAGTCCCCTTTTCATTTTACCCTAAAAATCACAAAATGATTTTCCAAATAAATACACTTATTAGAAAATGTTTGAAATCCATCTTGAGAAGTTTCATGGATTTGTTTGAAAGCTTTTGCAGATATATGCTTTTGTTGGAATGCTACTTGTACCTTACCTTTGTCTGATGCAGATGAGAACTGATCTGATGACCTTCCTGGACAGAAGCAGTGTTCCCTCACTATGTTCAATATCATGCTACAGAGTTGTTAAAAGAAATTTCCTTCAGTTCCAGCTCAACTTTCCCATTTTTACAGTGCTTTTCAAGTAAAGATTGGTTTCTCTGAGACACTAGGAATTTCAAAAATTTCATGTGGCTCTGATGAAAAGCAAGCAAAAAATGAAAGATTTTGTGTGATTCACATTGAGTCATGACATTTGATTTATAACTAAAATGTAATGAAACTAGAGGGGTGCAAACTCACACAGATCAGTGGAAAAAAGTGAGAGAGAGGGAAATCTGTCATCTCAGCAACACTAGTTTTTGTGCATCACTTGAACAGATGTAATCACTCAAATAACAGTGTTTCAGTAGGTCCAAAGTATCTTTGTGAGCATCTGACTTCTCAGTTCCTAACTCGGTGCAAGAGGTGCAACTAAAAAGCAACTGGTTTAAACCCAGTTCTCTCATCTTGCCATGGTAAATATTACATAGGGGCTTTAATAATGGCAAATACAGTCTGCACTGTAGTGCAGGGAGGTACCTGCTGCTGACAGCTAGTTTCTAAATATTACAGAATATACTAATACCCTCTTATTGTTTAGAAATCCACGAAAGTCATGGGTTTTGCACTTTGAGTAATAATCATAGGATATGTTCTGTACATGATAAATGAATAATGTGGCTGAGTTATTCTTAAAGGAGCTCTGGGACAGTTTTTTTCTCTTATTTGGCCCAGAGTACATCTGCACTACCATCACTAATTCAGTGTAATTATCATCTCATGATCTATTATTGTTTTTAACTACTTTTAGTTAATTATAATCTGTTATCACACAATTCAAAATACACGCTTAGAGGGAAGGCTGAGAAGAATTAGGACTTCCTAAATAACCTTTATTTGTTTTTTGTAAATGGATTCTTTTTAAAATCTCCTGCCACACTCCGGATCTTCTCCATATTGCCTAAGAGTGGAATTTAGTTCCTTATCTTTGAAATCCTCTTGATTGTCTAAGGGGTTTCTCTACAATGTTGCTTTAATTTTTTTTTTCATTGAATCACCTTTAAAGAATGCATAGTAGCTAAATCTACCCATTGAAACAACTGTTCAATGTACATTTGATGTGATTACATCCTGCATATCTTTTTCCTTGCTTGAAATTGCAGATCTCTGCTATTACAGCAGCATGCTATTACAGCATGCACTGTATTTATGAACTTTATTAGTACTGGGGCACGGAGTTTCCACATAGCTATAGTTAGACTGTATAGTTAGACCATTGCCTTTCCCCAAGTAACCAGCACTCCAGCTTGGAATATGGGGCCCTAAAGTGTGCATTCTCTTGTGCAGTGCTCTGTACCTCATTCATAGAGGCAGAGAGACCTTGCAAATAATGAAAGAGCCAAACTTTTCATTTGAAAGAATGAAAACCAACACAAAGCAGATCCTTTTTCCATTTGATTTCTTTCCAAAACCCCCGAAATGTTCAATATTTGCCCCAGATATCCTACTCAGTGGCAGAATCCCACTTTGGGGAGCTGAGCGTGTTCTCTGTTCCCAGGTATTGCTTGTGCTTGCTGAACATTGGCTCTAAGGAAATACCACTTATTGCATTATACTATACTGGCCCTATTTCTTCCTGAGCTCACAAATAAATGATAATAAATGTAATCACAGCTATGCTTAGAGCCTTTAGGCTGACATCCAATAAATGATTAATTAGATACGGCCCTTATCAGCATGGCTTCAGTTTGCAGCTGACCGCGCTTCCTTTCTCTCCTGCTAAATCTGCTTTCTTACTTTTTTTACAGATGGATCCACATGAAAATATTTTGTTGAGCACACTTGAAATTAAAAACGAGATGGCTGCCTCGGAGGCTGTGATGGGGCTTGGGGACCCTAGGAGCACAATGCTGGCCTATGACACTTCGAGTATCCAGTACCGGAAAGCTGGATTGCCTCGACACAGCTTCGGCCGCAACGCCCTGGAGCGACACGTGGCACAGAAGAAGAGCAGGCTAAGGAGACGTGCTTCCCAGCTGAAAATCACCATCCCTGACTTGACTGATGTCAATGCCATAGATCGATGGTCTCGCATATTCTTCCCTGTTGTTTTTTCCTTCTTCAATATTGTCTATTGGCTTTACTATGTGAACTAAGAAGCAAAGCCACAGAGGAAGCAAGAACTGGATTTCTCTTCAAATCGGTTGTACAGCCAAAAGTGGGACTTGGAAAAATTCTATTCAGGACAAAAATTTATTTTAAAACACCTTAGTTGCTGGCCCACTCTATGGTCTGTTTTTATGTTTTGGTTGTATCTGCTAAACCGTATATATGTTAAGTTGCAGTATGGACATATCCCCTTATCAAAATATAAGTGCATTTTGAGTGTAAAGGCAAATTGGGTTTTGAAAATCACTTCTGTCTCTTTGTTTTTGGTTGTTTTTTTTTTTTTTTTAATGGCCATTTGAGTTCAGTGGTACAAATTATAGAGCAGCATTTGAGAAACAAGTTTTAATTTCAACAGCAGTACATGCCATTCTAGGGAAAGTGCATATTCAAGGCATGCATATACACTTAAGAGAGTGTACTAAGTTACCATGCTTATGGAACACAAACACTTTACTTTTTAAATGTGTAAACTTGAAAACAAGTAGTGCCTATCATCTTTCCAAGATGATGATGGTCAGAGGTTTCCCAACCATATTCAGGTATTTCCTTTTATTTATTGAAAGAACTGAACCTTTGACTGATAATATTGGGGTTGGGTATTTGCACAGAAGATGAAGCAAGAAGCACTAGTTTGTTTGTATTTTAAAGAGAGAACATATGCTCACAATCACAGTGACTGTGTTTGGGATCAATAGAGGAATGTAGGGGCAATATGAAAAAATGCATCAGCACTGAATGGGTAGATGCTGCTGGGTTGTGTTGGGGAAAGGGAATCTGTCCAAAGTGCCAAAATTGATTGCCCAAATAGTAATTCTGTAGATGGCTGAAAGAAACCAGTGGTACCCTGCCTTTCCCTGGGGCAGGGAGAGTGAGAGAGCAATCACAAAGTGCAGGAGCAAGGAGACAGGAGGCTACATATACATAAAAGTGTGTGTGTGTACATATATATATGTATATACACAGTGCAGATGAATGTTGTCATTGTACACACCTTAGTCTGAAATAGTCGTGTGGAGTTGTGTGATTTCTTCCAAGCTTTCATCTTTCCAGCATTGTGCTTCCTGCTGTTGGTTAAAGGTTCTGTACCTCTTTCAGCAGTCAAGATCAGAGCAGATTTATTTCTGTACAAGAGGTACTGACAGGGTGTTTTCTCAGTCTGGATTAGGCAATACCACTTCACTTTTTTTCTTCCTTAGTGCTCTGTTCTAAAGGAAAGAAATGTGTAGCCATCACTTGAAGAGTTTAAGTACACTCTTGAATGTTTCCTGCTTAAGGGTGATTTCCATTGAAAAACAAGAAAATTTCAGTTTTTCTTTGGGAAACGTCTTGAATTAAAAGGTTGAGTATTTTTCATTCCATTGAGCTTTATTTTTACAGGCAAAATAGAATAGAAAAAATAATTTAGACAAAAAAATTGTCACTTATTCCACTGTGGAACTTTTTTTGTAATGAAGACAGCAGTCACAAGAACTGTATAAAAAAGTAAAAATTCTTGATGGCTTTTACCAGATCAGATCCCTAATATTGTTTGACACAATGTTTCAAGAAGCAAAAGCCACATCTGTTGCATCCATACTACCTCTCATCTGTGTACAAAATTTTGAAAGAAACTAGAGAGTGTGTTTTTTCAGGGTACTAAAAAAATTTCTTTGGAATATTTTTCATAAAATATTTTTTAAATTTTTTTGTTCTTACTTTAAAAGAGATTTTCTTACAAGTGTCTATGTTGGGTTTTTTTTCCCCCCCGTGAATGCCACTAATAGGAGGAGAATAGTTCTGGGAGCTAATAGGCAAATATTCTGACTTTTTTTTTTGAGCACTTCATATGCTTATTTCTGGTTCAAATAAGAGAGGATAGTTTTGGAGCCTGGGATGGGACTTGCAATACGCCCTACCTGCCAGGAAGTTGTGTTCATTCACACACTGCCTCCAGGCTCAGACTCTGCAATATGTAGAGACAGGTTTTCCTCATGTGATTAACTTTCCAAGTCAAAATTTTGCTCTTTGTTCAAATACTTAATTTGTGACTGCATTTCATGCATAACGCAATAACTTTTGTAGATGCACTTGGGATTTCAGCTGATAGGTATGAGTTGTGTTGGATTTTTTTCCCAATTTTCAGAAATGGAGCATATCAAAAATCAGTATTTCTCTTCAAAATCTGTTCTTTAAAAATTATACTAATTTTCGTAAATGAAAGCAGTCTTACGGTATTCTTCTGTACAAGCTTTTCTTTCATTTCAGAGATAGCTGAATGCTCCTTTTGTTGTTTCACAGAAGCAGAGTGTGACTGCAGGGAGCTCACAGCCTGTCTGTGGTTGATACACATCAAATATCAAACCTTACAGGGAATATGTTGACTCTGCATTGGTAACTGCTTCAGCTATTACAAAAACCACAGAGATCGAATCCTGGAACTGCACATTCACTTTTCTGAAGCTACAGTACAAGCCATAATACTCTCTGATGTTGCTGTTCAGGGAGTGAAAGAAAATGTTTGGTTTCTGCTCAGGTGTCACTAGGAAAGATAAATTATCTGTGGGGAAGGAGCACTTTTGCTTTTACTGTGTTCTTCTGGCTATTAATGTGATGTATAAAATTAGTGAAAGAGAAAGATTCTACCATTTTGTACTAAGGCTTAACACTGTGATATAAAAAGATGGGGGTGAGAAAGGCTGGTGAGGCACTATCAAGGAAGAAGCATAACTCGAGCCCAAGGTAAGCACTTACTCCTGAGATACTTGAGTGAAAGTGGGAAATGATGCCAACATACATGAGATAATGGGGTTTGCTATGTGTGCTACCCTCCAGGTAAACTAGAATAAATTTGCTTTACTTTAGAATTGACCGAAAATGACTATTCTAGATATTTTTAACCGTGTTAATTGTTGTTGGTTTCAATAAACAAAATAGCAAAGTTAATAATTTAGATAAAACTTGTAATATAATTATAGTTGCACATTTTATTGTTCTATTAGACATAATAGCCAGCAATTAAGGTGTTTTTCATCTTTGTGAAATTCATGGGGGAATTATAACATGGCACAGTTTTAATGAAATCTTTGAGATCAATCTGTAAATATATACTGTACATGACTGCTAGTAAGTATGATACACATTTTCAGAACTGAAAATTCATGCAACATATTTCTGTGTTTGCATAAGGAATGTTATGTTTCTATCCTATTGCAGTTCAATGACTGGGAAGAAAGACTCAAGCAATGACATTGTGACCATTTCTTTTCTCATTCCCAGGGGAGGAAAACAGAGTCCTAGATAACAGCATTGGCAGAGTTCTTCAGAGAGTTCTTTCATTATAATAAAAAAGACATAAAATCTGTAAGGTAAAAAAGCACAATGCATAGAGAAAATGAGCGGTGGTCTTACACCTGGGGAAAATATCCTGTTTATTTCAGAAAAACATGCATTAAAATTAAACCTCAATTAATTTTCACTATAATTATTAGACAGTGTTCCAATCCTATAACACAGTGCTAAAACATAGATGAACAGATGTGAAACATTTTCCAGTTGTATGTGCATATGGACATACCCCCAGATGTCTGTATGGACATATGTGTGTATATATACACATGCTGAGAGTATATATATATATATATATATATGCACACACATTCACATGTTGGTGTGTTAAAGGAATAAGCTAATAATAGTTTTGTTTCTACCATCAACCAGTGTATGAATATATTTTTGAAAAAAAAAAGATTAATGTATTTAGGAAAAAACCAAACAACTTACTCTACAGGGTAACTGGGCATTTCTATATCAGCAGATCAATGCTTATGATTCGTATGGAGTATTGCACTGTTTGACATGATGATAGTACTGTACCTCCTTGCATCTGGAATTAGACTAGTCCTCACATTGCTTGCCTATTTCTTCTCTCTCTTTTTATAACAGCATTGTCCACTAGTAAGTTTTCAAAACCAACAAATTCCTTAGGGAACCAAGAAAATAAAAGGCAAAAATAGTAACTATTTCTAGAAAATAATCTAGGGTGGGATGGCCAGGGTACAATACTATATCAGTAGTGATCAAAACATTTTGCTATGTGTACATAGAACATACAATGTGAGCAACCATAAATTAAGCTGAACGTGTGTAAATATTATCAGATTTCTTAAACATTTTTAACTTCTAATTTGTACTTTATGGTAAGGCAAAAGGCTAATTCTACTTATGGTTTAGGTTAATGTGTCCTAAAATTATGTAAATAATTAAATAAGCTGTAAATGAGCAGTCGATAGATACAGTATTTGTTCAGTGACTTTTTTTTACTAAGTACAATAATTGCAGTGCTCTAGCAGAGTAATTTAAACACCCTTTTGCATAAACAGATTTGGACTCCAGGTATAAAATAGTACAGGAAGTGCTGTAGTGTAAAATTGCCACCTTGGCAATGTTCCTGTTGGCACAGCTGACTCTTTTGTATGGTGAAAGTGTTGAGGCCACACACTCAGTGCTCAGATTAGCCAAACAAACAGGGCCTGGTTCTCACTTACAATGGGGCACCTTTGTGTTGCTCCAGTGAGGGGAGAGGTGAAGGTGTCCAGGGTAAGTGAGAATTCAGCTGTTGGCGATTTCATTACAGAAGCCTGCATATTGCATCTGTCTGATTCTGAAATCTGTCTCTTATGGTATTTAATAGTAGGCTTATATTTTTCTTTAGGAAAAAAACAAAAAAAAAAAAACAACTGGATGTTTGACTGTCATTAGATAGCATAGACCCCCAAAGCCAAAGAATCTTCACTCCAGAAATTGTTTAAAAGGGAAATCTAAAAAGTCTCTGCTTAACACCAAAGGTAAAGCTTAGTAAAATGCACTAGGAACTTTGTCTAAATTTTTAAGAAGCAAATGGAATGTTGTTGATCAAAAAGACTGCCCTATTCTACTTTGTAAAAATGCTAATAATTTAAATATCCGTTATATAAAATTGAAATAGATCATCTCTACAAGAATATGCAACACTAGCATTTCATAAATATAAAATTATTTTCTTTGTAAGTGCTTTGACAAAAAATGAAACTTAAATGATGAAAAATCTCACCTCTACTTTCATACTAAGGGTTGTATTTTTTTAATGTTTTTCAGACATGAGGTCATCTATTCCAGTTTGATAGCATTTTGTATGTTTTCACTGTTCCTGTCATTTGGCAGATACTCACCAGGCTGTATGGTTCATGGTCTGTCCTGTTACTTTCAGTTGAAGACAAAAAGAACATTTGAAACATGATTAATTCTGACGAATTGCCTATGATTTGACTTCTATCACGTTTTTATTGGCATGGGTGTTTAAATGGTTCTGTTAGTACTGTCTTTGCACAGTTCTGAGTTATCTTTTACTTAGTACTATTTATTTCATAATGTAGTAATCATCAGCCTTACTAATGACCTTGTAGCCTTTCTTATATGCACATAATGCACATTTTCCAATGGCTAGAAAATGCAAAATACTAGTGGATATCATTGCATCAGATCTTCATGTCTTTCTCAAAAGGACTGCTAACCTCTGGGATATATGAGGTAGTAAAATGATGATTGTAAATGAGTAGCACATAAGAGATATTTTCTTGAATTTAAAATTATTGCAGCCAGTTTCAGCATGTAAATATATAATAATGTTGGCTAGTGTGTAATTCTTGAATTTAAAAATATAAATAAAGAAAACCTAAAATATGTACATGTAGTTGTGTTATGTTGGGCAGGCTCTTTTCTCAAAGCTGCAGATTTCAGTTCTCATCTGAAGAGAATAACTCTGAATTTGGGTCAGAAAGCGTCAGAAGTTGGGTGTTGAGGCACCTGAAATGTAGGTGTAGGATGAGAAGGGGGAACCATAGCTTGGTGTTAATTTGCCTCTGTAGCCCTTGGGGAATGTAAGCAGTGCACAGTGAGAAGCTTGGTACTGGTCAGTGAGGAAATGCTGAGAAGAAAGGGAACAGTTGAAAAATCTTGGAAGTTCAGTATCACCTCCTCAGAGTCAACTCTTGTGCATCTGTTTCCCATGTGAGTTGCTGGTGTCCCCCTTACAGAAATATGGAAGGGTCTGCTTACAGGGGGATGGTATTTCCTTTTACAGTAAATGGTCTTAAATCTGAATATGTGAACTTCAGATACATAAATCCCAAGTTTCATTCCTTCCTCTTCCCTCAGGCTCTAACAGGAGAGATTCTGGACGACAAATTATTGTCCCTTTCAGGATGGTGGATTTAGGTTTTCCTGTTAGAGTGGTTCAATTGAAGAACAATTGAAGATGAGCAGAGGAGAGAGCAGTCAGGCACAGTCATTAGAGGCTCTGACTGCTTTGGACAAGCTGTAACAGGGGTTAGAAGCTGAGTCTCTCATTGTGCTCCAAAGCAATAAAATGTTCACTAATACAGGTCTGGGGTTTTTTTGCTTCTTTCTGTCTTAGTGGAGTCTTGAGCCTTAAATATACCTCAGACTTTTACACTTGTTTGCTGGCTGTGCTGAGTGAACAGTTCATGTCTAATAGTTTTTCTTGTCTGCTGTCCCAGATCTAATAAAAGGAAATCCATAGCAGTGTTTCCAAACACCAAGTATTACTGCATGGGGGATATTACAGGGTGTTTATTGGTAGCTTTAGCTGCACATCCCTGCTGTTGATTCTTTGGTGGATCCTACCAGGGGGAGCAGATGGAGCACCAGAAAAGGGAACAAATGGCCATCAGACAAAAAGCTGCCAAAAGCTAAAACTGCCAAATTCTCATTTTTGTCTGGAAATGCAGACAGCAGTTGGTAATTCCTTTTGAAGTTGTCCACCTGGCTATTCTCTGATCTGTTCTATCTCTCTTTTCTGTGGATAAAGGGCACCAGTTCTGCAGAGAAAGAGCAGAGATTGAAGATGGGAAGGCTGGAGTCCTACAGATGGTACTGAGGTGAGGAGCTGCTGGGTGCAAGATGCTGACTCTGTGTCAGGAGACACAGAACATGAAAAGTAAAATATTCCAGACTCCTAAGGAAAGCTCAAATATTACCTTCTTCTCTCACTGTTTAAAATACCACATCTTCCTCTGAAGCTTCTGAAAAGGAGAGCAGAGTTCTGAAAAAAGACTGAAATGTCAGCACAGTTGCTTTGTTACAACTCTGTGATATACTGTTACCCCTTATTTTCCAGATTATTACAAGCTAGGAAGCAAAGTATTTCAACTTGAAGACTGGTTCATGATTTCAGAGACTAAAAATATTTATATTAATTCGTGTGTGTCATTTCCAAATCAAAAAATGTCGAACTACTATTTCACTTGTCTGTGTCTATAAATGCATTTTATGTTATCACATCCTAACAGAAGTTATATTAAGTCAACCAGCACAAAAATAAGGCTAGTACTATAGGGTAGTTGAATCATTTATTTCCTTTACTCTGAGTTTTAACACTTCATGGCCTGTGTAACATGGCCTCTCCTTCATTTAATTTACTAGATTGCAAATCAGAAACCATAATAAGGACTTCTTATGAGTAAATTGCACTGTTGAATATATCTTGATAATCTAAGATTAATGAAACGATGAGAGAAATTATCTAACATCACAGTTCTCAATTTGTAAAAGGAAAGTGAGTATTTTAAAGAATGAAATTAGGCATCTGTCGAATATTGAATAGCTGTGAAAGAGTGAAATAATGGGAACTAGCATCTAACACATTGAAACTGCTGCATATAAATAAATGCAACATTATAACTACGTAGCAAGTATGTTCACTAACAAAAATTCCATGGTTATCAAAATTAGTGACCAGAATGACATTATGAATCCATAATGCTTGTTATTCTTGAAGGATATCTGGAATAACTCATTTATTATGAGGTTCAGGTGAGTGTAATCAAGGGATATATTTTTTAGAAAAAGATTATTATGTCAAGAAATGTGGGTTGGCTATTCAGGTGATGAAAATTGTTTATATAAAAGGACATGTGCTTCCATGAGAGTCTGGGCCAAGTTCTTCTGTGGAGAGGGGGAGTGCTTGTTTCAATATTAGGGCAAAACTTTTGATTACATCTTATTCTTGGAACAAAAGTGGGGGGTTTTTTTCTCTCTTTCTGACAGATTGTCAGAGCTGACATACTGCATTCATTTTGGCACTCTAATGGCCAAGAGCATGCTTCCAGCTGAAACCACTTTTTAAAAATTTTCTCTTTTTTTGGAAAAAATATAGCCAAGGAAACAAAGCTTTCTTAAATTCCCTTAAAAAAGCTTTAAAAACTAAAGCTAAATCATGTAAACTGCACATTTTTGGTTTGGTGCTGTTTTGTTTTCAGATAGGACTTGAGTAGAGCTCTGTGTATAACTGGGTATTTATGGTCACACATACATTTCTCAGCTTGGTTGATACATCTGAAATCTGCTGCTTTCTAAGCACACAGGAAACTGGACTGTGACCTTTGAGATCTCCTTGTTAAATGTTCCCAAAGATCTTTTCTGAAGAGACTGACTGATCATATCAGTTTTTACTCTTCAACCCTGTGTTGAAATTTCACGGCATTGATGCTTATGAAGGTGCTGTGAAGAGACATCACAGGCAATCACAGGAGTGCAATGTCATGCAGGAGACAGGAAATGAAGCCCTGTCATGTTCTTTGACAGAAGCAAAAAGGGCAAGAAGTGCAGTGATAAAGCCACAGCACAGAAGCTGATGTGGTAATGGTAGGGTCAGTGCAGTTCCATTACTGGGGGTGATATTTCCACTTCCATGTCATGCAAAGAAATTGTTTCTTCAGGTGAGAAGACACTCACCTGACAGGAGAAGGAATGTAGATAATAAACAGATCAAAACTTACATGTCACAACAGCAAGATTTATCTGCAACATTTGCAGACAAATTGGATTGTTTTGATGTGCTTCTGTGGTTTAGGTTATGAAAAATCAGGGCTTTTTTATTGCTGCTGTTGTTAGTCATTCAAAAGATATCTGAATTGGAAAAATGTGCCAAACAGACAGGAAAAAAATTGCTGGACAGAAAAAGGTGGGAGGGGACCCCAAAAAAACCCATAGTGTGGTGAAATCCAGAAATTTCCCTCCTATTCTCTCAGGCAGCCATGAAGTGCAACATGCATCACCTAATTTATCTTCTCTTTTCTCCCACTCATAGCATACTTTAAAATTAGAAGGTTTTAAGACTGTAGGAAGGACAAACTTTTTCTTTCTCTTTCCCCCACCTTAATTTTAATGTTTTTTTCTTAGACAAGTTTGGAAATTTAGCATGATGACTTTGACTAATTCCAGCCAAAAATGTAAGCCTTAATTGGTTTTGGAAGTCTCTAGATCTCTTTAAGAAAAGTTAAGCATTATTTATGTGCCTTCATTAGTACCAAAAGCAATGTGATTACTGAAAAGGTTTGACATTCAAACTAGTTAAGGATGAGAGAAAGAGGCAGGGAGAAATCTTTCTATGAAGTCCAAACAAAACAAAGAAATAAAAATGGAAAGGACAGGCAGATGAAAAGTAAAGGTTGTTTCCTCACTCATGCTGTAAGATTTTAAAGTAAACACTACCTGCTCCTCTGGCATAATGTTTCCCTGTCTTTTAACTGCAGTCCAGCCATCCATCACCAGGGTATTCCCATTTCAGATTGCTTACAGGAAAGCAATATGAGATAATAGCTCCTGGGGTTGATGAAAGAAAGGGATGTCCAGCATCCAAATCCTTATGTTTTCCCTAGATGTGTATTTTACATTTGACAATACTTGAAAGCAAATACCAAATCCGGCTCCCTTTACTCTGCCCAAAGGATTTCCAAAGGTATTAAGCAACCATTTCTGTTTGTTGTGCACACCCTGAAAAATATTTGAAAGGTTGTATCAATGGAAGAGGGGAAGGAAGAACTTTTTCCTTTTAAAGGGAGATAACAAGACAAATCTGTTGCCCTGTAAATGAAAATGCTTTGCTTAGATTTTGAAAGCACCGATGCATATCGTTGAAATAGAAACAACACTTGATGCAAAATCTGTACACTGCTTTGCTCATTCCTGCAAGAATTAAAGTGACTTATTTAATTCTAATGAAACAGAACAATTTGGACCTTGGAAAATATAAAAAGTCAAACTGTAATGCCCCTGCACCATTCTTTAGCAGAGGCACAATGCCTCTTGCTGTATTCTGTATTTGAGACTCATCTCTGAAAGAGGATGACAGTTGTGTACATCCTCTGAAAGTGGATGACACTCCAATATTAGTAAGTAAAGACAGTAAGCCTGCAATCAGATTGGGACTTGCCTCAGGTTTGCATCCCATGTGGCATCCCCCTTCTTCTCTCCTAGACACTTTACCTCCACTATTGTGGAATTAGATGTTAACTATCACATTAATAGTATTGTTATACCTGTGCCTTAATTATATTATTAATTGATAACTGCAAAGTATTATGTAACTAGAGCACTTTGTTACTGTTATTTTGAAGGAACAAGTGACAGAATGGGAGAATGTTAAGTGAAACTATCATCATGTTAATAATATCTTTGATAATTTCTCATGTCATCAAAGGCTTGTAAGAAATTAGGATATAAGAAATGAAGTTTCCAGTCAAAAAGCAAGAGGTTAACCTAAATTTTCATTAATTACAAGGTGTGCAGATCACTGCACTGAATAGATGTGCTAAAGATGCCCTTGTGTTTTGGAAAAGAGCACCTTTAATCTGCTTTTCATTTCCCATACTCTGTGCAGTTTGTTGGGTATCAGCCCCTGGTAGCCATGAACAGTGCAAACAGACACCCACAGTCCACCTGCAAGCAAACAATGAACTAACAGATACATCACAAATAAGAGTGTAGACAGCTGGGGCCTAACTAATTTGCAGCACAGCTGAGGGAGGCAGAGCCCCTGGCCTGCAGGTATCACTGGATTTTGTTACTGCACGAATTATGATAAAGCATTGCCAGCACAAACAGCAGAAAGGCATTTGCTTGGAGAAGAGGGTTGCTAGTTATTAGTCTGCTGGAAAAGTGTATTGTGATCCTTTGTATTTGCTTTCTTTATTTTAGGTTCTCACTCTAAACAAACAGGAGATTTTCTGTTTTGGCTTTTTCCTTTCTAGTGACTGATAAACTGACCCCACTGTTCATGTCTGATCCCAGATAAGTGAGATCTTCAACATGATGTTCCTATAAGACAAGTAGACCAACATTCCTTATTTCATTGGAACCAGCTCCTTTTCTGACTGCTATGGTTCATTATGGTTAGTCCATTATAAATTGCAGGGTGTCTCCAGGGACCTGTTCTATACTTGAAATATCACAAGACAGCTGTCATGCATAATGCTGCAGAGAGCTGCTAAATTTATATCCACTAAAAATGTGCTTTATGTTGCAGAGTGACCCACTTTAACTTTGATGCATAAATGGGTTGGTTTTCCTTTTCTTTAGAGTATTATCTGCTATCTTCTGCTCAACAGACTTAGCTTGCTTAGAAGAGGCCTTAGAAAATCGGTTATTTGTGCATGGTGTATTGTGTGATTATCATTATTTTATAAAAATTGGACATACTTCCAAATTCCCCTGGAGACAAAGCATGCAAAGGGCAATTTTTTCTGCCAGCCCATGTAAATTCTATCAGACTACATAAACAGACGACAGTGGCAGATTGGCTCCTGAAGCTTATGGTTTCCTCTGCTCCTAAGCAGTTTGCACAGCAAACAGACTGAAAAGACTGTAAAGCACACGTTATCCCAACATATAGATAATGGCAGTTTACTTGTACAGTTTTCAAATGTGCCCTATTTGACAGTTTTAAAAGCTTTTTGTCTTTTTTTTTTTGTTGTTGTTGTTTATAAGAGTAAGAATCCTTCAAATTCCACCCTGTTTTTAACAACATTTTAAAAACCAAACATAACTCTCTGATTCCATGTTAAATTTTCAGCCTCTTAGACTTATGCTTAAAATGCCTTCAGGACACTACGTACTATAAATCATTATCTGCAAGAAGTACGTCCACAAGAATTCTGCCATAAGCTTATTTATAATAAAAAAGTATACAGTAAGACATTTATGCTATTAATTGATATGGCTTCTTGACAGGGTCAAATAGCTGATAATATATTCCACTCCATAGAAATTTATAAGTGAATGTAAAGAAGAGGCAAGAAAATTTGAAAATTTTATGGTTTGATTTTTTCTGAATCACCTTAAGAGGGTCAAAAATGGTCACTAGCAATTTTATTCCTTTCAGGCAAAAAAAAATCTCCTTGGTCCTAAGTGATTGCACACTAAGCAGTTGGTTGCTGTAGGTCCCTTCTAACTGAAGTATTCTATTCTGCTCAATTCAATTTTGTCCTGAGAAAATGGCATAGCATCCACTGGTCCTGAAAACAGTGGAACTGATGTACTGTGATAATGAACTCTTCTGGGCCATAAACTCAATTTCCACACATGTCTTAGGTTACAGTGTGAGATGTAACCAAAAGTATGTGTTCTATCACCATCTTCATAAGTTGTTAAAACAGATGGGGCAGTGTTCCTTATCTCCTCCATGACTCATCCCTGTTAACTCCCTCTGCAGTATGTATTCTATGGGAGAACAGATGAGAGCTAGAACAGAAAGCACAGTGGAGCTTATGGATCCAGCTATCCTGGCCTTAGTAAGATACAATCCATGGGATAAGCCATCACAGATATGAAAAAGAACTGGGAAAGTACAGCATATGCAGATATCAAGGTTTTTGAAATTATGTAGTTTTGTAAGTCTGCCAAGTAACGCAAACAATAAGCTAATTCTGCAACTAGTGGGAAATTTTTGCTTAAGGATTGACTGCTTAGGGCTGCCTAGAGCTGCAACAGTATATAAAACTGAACTGAGAGGAAAATAAATGACTTCAACCCCTTTTCTTGCTTGGACTTCAGTGACTTTAACTCGAACTCCAACTTATTTTTGCTCAAGCTTTGGCTTAAGGCTCTCTGTTTGGACTACTTTTGCACCCCCTCTTTTGAAGTCCTGTCTCTCAGTCCTGTGGCATATCCTATCATAAATTGTTAAAACAGATGGGGCATCTCCTTATCCTTATCTCCCCCTAATCCCTCCCTCTGGGGGGCTATCTGCACTAATGGGCCATCAAGTCTCACTGCATGACTGATAAAGTTACATCATCCTATTGTGAGATGCTCCACCCAGGGGGAGAAGCCAAGCATTCCTACCTGGATGTAATCTGAGGCTTGGAACACCAGGGGCAGCGTTTACCTACTGGATTCCCAGAGGACAAGAGCTTGATGAGCACCACTGGGCCTTCAGAGAAGACCAGACCCTTCCACAGGATCACTGCTTCAACAGAACCACATCTATCAGTTCAACAAGACTGCAGCCACCACCCTGACCCACAGGGTGTCAGGTTGTATTCTGACTCTGTCAGTTTAAGCCAGTGTTATTTGCCTTTATGTTATTTTTCCTATTAAAATGCAGTTCTCACTTGGAATCTTTTCAAACCAGTACAGACAGGCAGAGATGGATGATGGAAGTTCTCTTCCTCCAGATGTCTTTACTTCGTGTATTATATTTAGTTGAATGTTGGGCTATGGTACAGTGGTGATTTTTGCAGTAGTAAATATCAAGCTTGTCCCCTCTCTTACCCTTGTCTCCCCTCTCTTCTTCTCTTGGAATCCTTAAGAGATTAATAATCTCTCCTTTTAAAACAGAAAAGAACTGTGGAGTTATTTAAGGAGTTCAGGGGAGGAACTCCTCACTGTCTCTGAATGCTCCTGCTGTTTCACTATTCAAAAGCGAGAATATCATATATCTCAAGGTTTTAATTTAAAATTTCAAACTCAGAATGCTGATCTTTTTACAACATCATGTGTCCTGTCTCCTGATTTTTAAAATAGATTTAAATCAGTTGTGTTTGTTACCACTAATCACAGGAAAAGTTGCATTGAATTAAATTTAAACACATTTTCAAAATGCAAGGGCTAAATAAGGTTTTTTCATGTGAAGACTTGAAGTGGTACTAAAGTAAACACTAAGACATACTCTCTAACTTTTCTTGCTCAGGTGATTGCTAAACTTGCCCTTTCTGCACTTGCATGAAAAAACCCTCTGTTTATGCAGTGGTGTTTGCAACGTTTTTTTGACTTTACATTATTTTAGGGAGAAGATATACACAAGAGAGGGTCAAAGAAATGTATGTACATATCACCATTTCAAATGAAGTTAATGAAGTGAAAATATCAGGAGTGTGGGGCAAAAACTTTTGAGGGTTTAAAATTTGAACCTTATAGGCTGTGTGGAGTCTGGAAGCTAACAAGCTCTACTTGATCAGCTGGACCTCAGGAAAGTTCATGCATAACCTGGAGGTTCATAAATAATAAAGGTTTTTTAAAGCTGATTTTAATGACAAACCAGAGTGTTCATGGGTTAGTTTTTGAATGGTAAATGTTAATGTATACTGTAATTACTGCCTGATTTTGTTCTTGCTTGGGCTACTCCTGGATAGGAAAATAGTTCAACATTCCAATTAGAAGCCTTGTCAGACTTGGAAACACCAGAATTTCTTGACTAGATCTGATGATTCCACAGAAGGTATTTAAAATAGTCCAGAAGTATATTAGAAATTACCCTTTTCAGTATACTGTAAAAGAGAATGAGAATGTGAATTTTGAGTTCATATTCACACTTTTGCTGGGAGTAGTTATTTCCTACCGTTGGAAAGCATCAGCTTTGCAGCAGGTGGCCTGGGAGACCTGGGCACAGTCAGCTGAGTGCAGGTCTGTGGTGTGACCTTGCCACTGTGACTCCAGTCGTATGCTGGGCTGTTCTAGCAAGGCTTGAGGCAGCAGCTACAAGTGGAAAGTTTCTCTTGGCATATGATGGCTGTGTTTAAACAACACACAGTGGTCAAAAAGTCCTCTTAAAAAAAAAAGAAAAGAAAACCAAAACAAGAAAAAAAAAATGAATGGTCTGTTCATAAACTGTTGCTCCAAACCCAAATTGTTCATTTTGCCCCGTTTGTCTTTCTCATTTCATTGATAAAGGTACAGAAAATTCAGTGCAACTGGGATTACTTCAAGTTCAATACAAGCAACATAATTAAGCTCATTGTTCATACAAGTACCTCCTAAAATTATGGGTATGATTTGTATTTACAGTGTCACATTACTGTGGCGTAAGAGGAATAACTGAGAGAAACTTTTATTTTTGACTAGACTATCTCTTTACTTAACTTTGTCGAAATCTGAATTGAATGTCATCCCAATGTTAAGGAAATGAGTATCTAGAACAATTCATATTATTTGAAGAAATAAGCTACATTTAAGGAAAAACTCTGAGTTCAAGTATTTAGTTCCATTGCATGAAACAAAAACCTTCTTATCTGCAAAAGTGTGACTCAGATCCTTAAGCACTGTGCATTTTCTGGGGATTTAGGCTTTAAATTTCAAGCTCATACAAACAACACATTGCTTTGTGGTTTGCTCTTGTTTTGGCAGGAGCTGCATGAAAGAATCAATTTTTACTTGATTTTTCAGGAAGCTGCTGTCTTCCATCTAAATAACTGCTGTCTTAGCTACCTCTCAGGTCCCTTGTCTGTCAATACATTATCACAGAGCTGACGCTTTTTAAGGATAGTAAAGGAAAAGCTGTACTTTCCCCAACTGTCATTCCATAAATTCAGCTTTTTGAATCCATATAAACTGGATCAATGCCATGTATTAACAATAATCTCCATAGTTCAGTTTGTGTGAAGTTGCTTCTAATTTTGGTTTGAATTTGTATCCCAGTCATTTTGTTACAACAAAGAGTAAATACATCTGTTAAGATTTCTCATGATACTCAATTTTATAGATCTCTGTTGTACCTCCCTTTCTTTTCTCTCTTTACCTGACTAATGATGCTACTAAAGTTTTAAAACATGAGAAGAAAGATCTCTGACTTTTGGCCAGGCTGTATGTTCAGCATTTTGTTTTATTGTTAACAGAAATATCATAAACAATGTCAGTTATAGGAACACTATTATTTAGGAAGCTGAAAGCAAAAAGCAAATAACCTTATGCTAGACACAACATTTTAGCTGCAACCTTATTAACATTAACTTTAAAGTATTTATTTTAGAAAAATATTGGATAGTTTGTGATGGTCTGAGCCACTCTGCCTATGAAATTGTGGGACACAAATATGCACTGAAGAGATCTTTGAGACTGTGGTCACATGAATATCCTGGTGATTAGGAGAGAGGAGGCTGAAATGATCAGGTGGCTCAGTCCGGGGGGTGTTGTGCCAGCTGGGGTATCATTTTTTATTCATTAAGGGAGAAACTTTTTTTTTTTCTAATGCTTTAAACTAATCTCTTGCATCTATTTTTTGAAAACTTGTCTGCTAAAAGTGACAGCAGTTTAATTGCACTTCAGTTAGTGACAGCAGAAAAACCAGTTACTTTTGCTTACTAATAGTCATAGGCGTTATGATAATGAATAGAGTGGTGGATGAAAAACACAAGGGAAAAGGACAGCATGACAGTAACTACATTTTCCTCCCCTTAAACTTATCCAGTGAGGGAGACAAAACCTACACTGTAAGTGTATGGGAATTAAGGAGCAGCAGAGTTGCTACAATACAAAAATTCATTTTCCTGGGGACACATGACAGAAGAGATGTGGTGTGGGGGTGAAGTGCAAGTATCAGAAGAGGTGAAGCCATGGACTAGAAATAATGATTCTTATTAAGACTCTGTGAATATTTCCTTGAAATTGCCCTGCTTTACCTTTGTAATAGCTGCTCCCACTGCCCACTGGTGTTCTCTGGACTTTCCTTGATTATTTTCTTAATTCCTTAAAGGTGCCACCTGTGCTCCTTCTTGGGGTTTAGAAGGATGTTTGGAAATACAGGGTCTTGATTTGGCCTAAATGGGCCAATGTGCTCCTCTGCAAATCAATCCTTGTCTGGAGCTGACTGTGCTTGGGCTCCCTACAGCCTCAGGGAAAGGTTTAACCTGAGTTTAGGCAAATTGCCCATTTATACTGGTTTGGAGGAGAGATATATCCCATGGGACTGTGTTTGGATTTTGTCTATGATAATGTGAGTCCTCCAGGCCATAGGAAAAGTCTTCAGAAATGTTAGGGAAGCCTGCCTGAAAAAATGGAAGCGCTATTAAAATTAGAGGGCTTTTGACATTTGTTCTTTATTCTGAACTGAAACAAATTAAGACCATGCAAATTAAGTTAGTGAAAACATCAGAGAATGACAGTGGGCTGGCTGCTGGGAGCCCAAGGTTTGAGACGTTGTTCTTCCTGATTCATTAATGTCATGGGTGATGTTCCAAATCACCCTTCATTAGTTTGATGCATATTTAAAGAAGTATGGGAAACAGCACAGAATACCAATATTCCAGTGATTAGGACTTCAACCAAAGGTATAAGAGAGATGGATATTTGTTCCTGTTTTGTGTAAATCCTTGGTCTGACTACAAGTGTCTGATATTCCAGCAGTTTTTCTCTGAATAACACATCTTAATTGTTTGTCTTTGAAAAAATTGTTCACAGGAACGTCATATATTGAAAATGTTCTTTTGAAAATTTATCCATGTATTCTAATACTGAAGAGCCATAAACCTTTCTGAGAATGCTTGGGAACACTTCACAGACAAACACTGACAAAATTCAAGAAACCATAATGAAACCATACTTGAAAGAGGTTTAATCACACCGTATTTCATCTCAAAATAATCCAGTATCTCCTGGACAGTGAGGTAATGAGTTAGTACCTTGATCTGCACCATGGCAAAAGATAAATGGAAGTTTTTTACACATTCCATGTAAGAAGAATTCCTCCCTCAGATGTGTGGCAAACATACTTAAAAAAAATTCACAGAAAACCTGATGTGCCTGCAAATGAATGCCTGAAAAACAAGAATAATTATCTTAATTCAATCCCATAGACTGTAGACATGACTGAATCCTCTGAGAAATCAAATATACAAATTCTGACTTTTAAAAAGCTAGGTGTTTTTATTTGAATCAAGCCAACAATACACAAGAAGCAGCACTATTTATCTATTTAAAGGCAGATTTACAGAATGTCTGATCCTATGAGATAATAAAAAAGTATTTTTTTAACATCAGGCTTCTTTTTTTTTAAGACCTTTTCTTTCTCTAAAGTATTTCTTGGAATTTATCTCTTCCTGACTAAATGGGCTCCTCTTGAAGAAAGTTGTTATTTTTGGTGTTGCAGAGACTGAAATATTATCATTTATCACTTAAACATCTTCATGGAGCACCTTTGCCTATTATAGCAAAACTGTGTTACACAAACTGCAGAGAAACCACCACACCC
>VZUI01053375.1:0-28627 GCA_013401135.1 Cettia cetti
CGCCCGCCCTCCCTCTCTCCCTCCCCCATGTCTCCTCCTGCTCTCCGAGCGCGGCTGCTCCGCCCCGCGGCTCCGCGGCCCGGGGCAGGTGAGCGCCACGTCCCCCGCCCCCGCCGGCGGCTCTGCCCGGCAGCAGGTGAGGGCGGGACCGGCGCCCGCGGCCCGGGAGCAGCCGCCTCTCACGGGCTGGAGGCGCTTATGCGGCGGCGGTGGTGCGGGGGCGGCTGCCTGCACTCCCGGCCCCCACGGCGGCCCGGGCTGCCGAGGTGCCGCTGTTCACACAGGTGTGATTGGTGTTTTTTTTCTTCAGAGCAGCTCCCGCCGCATTGGCACAGCTCGTTCGGTACCGGCGCCGAGAGAAACAACAGGTTTGGGGATGCTCGCCATCTCGACAGTAGGTGGGAGGAGTGGCGGCCGCCTCGCAAGCCCAGGCGATGCGCCGCATCGTGTGGGAAAGAGCTGCACTGCTGTAGACTCGTTGCTGCGGCACGTGCTCTTAAACAGCCGGTTTTAAAGCTGCGTGCAACGCCTTGCTTCAAAAAAAAAAAAAAAATGGCTCTGTGAAGAGCTGTCGATGTAGCTGTCACTTCTGTAAAGGTCACGGTCCCGTTACCTTTCCCCTGAGTTTGCCTTAGCTTGCTTTATGCTGCTTTTCAGAGTCATAGAGTGTTTCTTCAAGGTGAACACCTTTCTCTTTAAGGTGTTCTAGTCAGCATCAAAACATCATTTAATTTTGCATCTGTTTGTAGGTGGCACCAATCATCAAAACTACAGGTGAAGGAGGGTAAGTGAATTGGGCAACTCATAGGATGCAGCTGTGGATGCAGGCAAGCAGGTGGAGAGGGGCAGCTCCCTTAGTCTAGTGTGCTTGGACCAAGCCAACTTCAACCACCACAAAGAGCATCCTCCTTTCACAAACTGCTAAGTTCAGAGCGCAAGGGCAGGGGAAGATAAATATTCTGGTGTTGCACCAGGAGCCATTTGCACTCTAAAACAAGGAGTTTGGGGCTCGAGTGATAAACATGCCCTGTGGCTTGTGGGCAGGAGAGTGTCTGTAAAAGAAGAATAGGCTGGAGTCTATGCTGAAAGGTGCAGAAGACAGCAAAATCAGCACTGCTTTACTCGAGTTTTCACTTCTGTGCCCTCTTAAGGGAGGTGTAAATGTGTCTCTCTGTCAATTTGAGCCCTGGATTACAACAGCACCGATCAAGGACTAAGAGGTTATCCAAGTTCAAATCCAGTGGTTCAAACACCTATGGTCAAAATGTTGCCCTCAGCAAAATCCTGCACTAATGTAATCTCAAATCTTCAGTTCTGGTCCATATAGGCATCCACCCACCAGCATATTCTGTGTGCCAGGATGAAGAATCCCAGGCTGACCTCTCTGATGCACACCATCCCAAAATGTTATGTTGTGTTTTGTCTGACGTAAAAAGTAACATCTGGTACAATCTATAAGAAGTAGCCTGATATAGGGATCTTTCAGAAGCTTTTGTGCACAGATCTAGTATGGATTAGCTGTGCTGCTCAGGGAACCACATTCAGACCAGAATTGCTGGAGAAGCAAAAGTATACATGGTCCAGCCTGGGCATGGATCAGAGTCTCACCATGGAGAATATAGAGTGATTGCTGAGCAATGCTGCAGAAGCCACCTCGGGTCTGGCGAAGCCTGCAAAGAGCTATAGGAGTTAATTCCCAGCTGGTGCCAGGCTACGTCTCATGGAGACATTCAACGGAAACCTCGATCACGTAACCTTTCTCCCTTACATAGCTGGCATTTCTGAGGAGCCTGAGTCATAGAGAACAGGCTGCACGCTTTCCAAGTAAACAGAGCAGTGCAATTATCTTCCAGTTATACTGCCTGAAACCAGAGGCTTTCAAAGCTGGACCAACACAGGATCATGCTTCACACAAAAATCAAATTAGGGAAGTTCATTGTCTTAGGGTTACTTCTCAATGGGTACAATCTTTTTAAGTTTTCAGTTTTACAAGTCAGCTGCCACCACTGGTCTTTCTAGTGTTTAAAATTACCTTGAAAATGTATTATTTTCTGCTGTAAGTAATAGCAGTAGAAATTAATAAACAGTAGCTGTGTTTCTCGTGAAATACAGTGACGTTTTTGGAATGAGTTGAATACATCTGTGCCTAAAAATCAGTAGAACCATCTTCAGAGTAAAAAAAAAAATCTGACTAAAATTAGTTAATCTACTGTTCTTTATATTATTTCTTTAATACATAATTGTTGCATTGTAGCCAGCAAAAGCTACTGTATACATGTTAGGACAACACGTTTATGTTTTAAAAAACTTTAGTTTTCTTTGAAAATACCTGCTAGACCTGAAAAATTAAGAGCATAAGCCTTTTACTGGTTACCAAGGCTTATGAAGAAAGAAGCAGCTTCTTGTCCAAGCAAGTTTTACCCACAATGGAATTTTTTGCAGCTGCCCCAGAAAAATCTGTTGATACCCAGTGCTAGAATAGTGGAGTGACAATGACAGTGGATGGACAGAGAACACCCACCACCCTTTTACATTACATGTGAGAAAAAAATAATTGCATAAACAAAAGCAGGAAAAGAAATAACAGGCCACAATGACTATTCAGTGCATGAAGGCAGGACCTTTCATTTCTCAAGTCAAGTACAGCACCCAGAGAAGAATTTTGTTTGGTCTTGGCTTGTTAATACAGGAATTAGAGTGAATAGAAGAACCAAGAAAATATTCAATGCTATGGTTATCATACTCAAATCACAGTAAGCTTAAGAAATGTCAGAAAGGTTCCCTTGATACTCATTATGAATTTTTTCTTTTTTTAAATTCCAATAATTTCCAGTCCTACACCGTTGTTATTATTTTAGAAGTCCAAAAATATAGAAAAAGGTAAGTCTTAGGTTATTTTTATTTTCAATTGTGTATGTCAGAGATAGCTTTAGAACAAGCTAACATTACTGTGGTTCAGGTGTATACAACTGGTACAGTTCAGTAGTACATAAACAACTCTAAAACAAATGCACCATAGAACTTAAATTACCAAAATAAACAATATTAAACTATGTAGGGCGGTAGTAAAAACAATTACCTTTAGGTCTTGCACACTAAAAGAAAAATATCTAACTATGATTGAAATTATGAAGCTCTACTACAGATAATATTGAGATATATTACAAAGAAATTGAAAAGTTGTTGTCACATTTTGGTTTTGCTCCAGTGATGTACTGTTACATGAAATCTTACATCAGTTTGTCATGAAATTAACATCTGCTTACTTTAACTACAGTATTTCTTGAGTTTGTAACTTTTGTGTGTATGTTTTCTAAAAATTTTTGAAAAACTTGCATGTAAAAATATTTAAAGTAAAATAATGTTGCAGGTTGTTTACAGATTCCTTATGGATTATAGGAGTAAAAGCAGTCAGGAAGCTGCAGTGTTTTTAACATTGGTAAACAAATACTGGATTAAAGTGCAACAGTCCTTCTGACAGCACACCTGCTCTGGCTGAAAGGAAATCTTTTCATCTCTGCAGAGAAGCAAAGAAAAATATCAGTGTCAGGCGTGTTTCTCTCGAAAGTCAGTGATAGCCTTCCAGAGTGTGCACAGCATTCCTCCTCTGTAAAGAAAAAACATTAAGACACTCAGGTACAAGGATACTCTCTAGCCTGAAAGCCTTCCAATTAAGGTGCTTCCTGATTTTCTTGCTCTGGTTTTGATCAATGATATTCAGTGGGAAGGCTGATCAAAGGTGAAATTCAACATGCATTACTAAAACAGAGAACAGAGTCCTTTTCTGATTACAGGAGGGGGCAATCTTTCCACTTGGCAGATGCCTGCTGTCTGGAATTCAGACTTCTGGTCCAAAGGACTTGCATAACCCACATCTGACTTCCAACACGAATGCGACTTGGTGACCTATACACCTGGCATGATTAGGTGAAATGTAGTGTTACTCACAGTGCATGAATAACGTTTCTAAAGTTTGATGATGATATTAAACTACTGAAAATTCTTCTAACTCTACTTTTTTAAAATAAAAGCAAGGCTCTAATGGGACCTCCAGTGTCTCCAGTAATAAGGTAAATGCTTTGCCTTAGAATTTTGCCTTCATTAAAAAAAGTTATTTTAAGATTTAAACAGTATCAGCTGTTTGGCAGAAATGTATCAGCATACAAAGACATGCTGGAAAGTGTTACTTATTTTAAATTATTAGTACACAATGCAATAAATAGAGATTTAGTATCAGGTAATTTTTCTTCTTACAAAGCACAGTTCATTTAACTGTGAAGCATTACCTCAGTCTCAGACATTTCAGATCATCTCGTGTAACATAGCAGAGAACATCCGTTAAGGTATAGTCTTCAGCCAAAAACTGCAGGAAGAAATTTAAACATTTTGTTAGAAATATTATTTGAATTCCTAAGCTCATTTTCCTAGAACAATCTGCCCCTAAAAATACAAGGTTAAATATGGAAGAAAGCTAAAATTGGGCCGAAACGTCGTACCTGTAATGGAAAAACATTGTATATACAAATACAGTGAAACTACTTAAATTTTACATACTCTGCATGAGCATACCAGGCACAACTTGAAAGACGTAATGCTTTTACAGCTACTCAAAACCTTTGTCAGCTGGCCTTTCTGTTGCTACCACTGGTATCTCAGAACCACAGACTTCACTGAACACAAATTAGACCAGAAGTAATACCACATTTAACCCATGAGGAAATGCAAACAGTTAAGACCTACCTTTTAAAAAAATGGCATCTAAATTTGATGTAATTGAACTTGGAGGAACCTTTGGTCTGATCTGTAGGAGTGATAACTGCATGCAGGTATTCCTAAATTAGCTGAAATCCTCAACGCTTCTAAAGTTATATAATTTGCTGCAGAGCAGATTGATCTACTTCAGGATTTTTCACTATAGCACAGTTAGCTAAGGGTAAACATGTATCCATGTATCCTGTATCAGCAGAAATGCTGCAGTGTGTAAAGACACTGAAAACCCAAGTGTGTCTATATTTACCAGGATATTTTCTTGCTTTATTCATAAACACATTTAGGAACTATTAATGGTATTGTATTTTTATGAAGGCCTTCACATTCTTGGCTTTTTCCTTTCCTCTGAAAACAAAATAATCTCTCAAAATGTTCTAAAGTAATTAAAAAGGTTTGATATTTTGTTAAACTGAGTCACAAAACAGTACTGCAACTGTGCCAGGCAGGGACTAGGATCATTCTACCTTATTTATTGTGGCCTCATCAGCTCCATGAACTCTCAGCCAGTTTATGAGATCAGGGTCTTCGGTCCCTGTGCCAGTGGAATGACGATGACAGACAGACAATCCAGGAATATCTGGAACAAGCATATTTGAGACAAGGTTTTGTGTTGCCAAAGCAACCTCTTGTCATTTTTGCCTCCTCAAGCACTTTCTTCAGTGAGCTTTCCCTTCAAGCTTAGAATATCAGTATCCCCATAAATAAATCCCAATTCCCAAAGAACACACTTAATTACAATTTATAGACAGTTATACATGAATTTCTCAACTTAGTTAAAGGTACAGTAATAGTGTGAACATTGACACACATAAAATTCTTCTGCCCTCTTTGAAAATGACTTTGCCAGTACAAGGCACATCAATTTCACTGTCACTGTTTCTACTCAAAGATTGTTGCATCAGTTAACTGAACTGTTCAGCATAACTCATACAATTGCTGCACAGGCAATGTCTTAGGCTGAGGATCAGCTGGTTTTGGGAAGCAACACTTAGAAACACATTACACAGAAATATCAAACTGCTTTAGCACTTCCACCTTCCTCAGGGCAGACACAGCAAACTCAGCTTCCCTCAGTAATGTTTAGGTTGTATTTGCATCTCACCAATTAGATCCTCTTAAACTTTCAATGGAACAATTGGAACAGTCTGTAATTCAAGGAACATATATCTAAACATACTGGATTATCCTTCTCAGGAAAAGCAATTATTTAGTAGGATCTGAGCCTTGTATTCTTCCATATAATCACAAACACAAATATTTAAATCATACCATTCCTTGTACTGTGATTAACAAATCCAGTAATTTGTTTACTTCAGAGCAAACCCTACCAGAAGCAGCACAATAAAGCATCTTTGCTGAGACTGGCTCAATAAAATGAACAGACGTTTGGCTGGCACTTTTTCATCTGTAGCCAGTATGAAACTTTTCCTTAAAAATTCTTCTCACTTACCTATTGGCTGTGACCTGAGCTGTAGGTTCCTGATCTCTTGATCTTTTTCTTCTATAGCTTGATGCAAAAGGACTTGAAATTCTCTCTCCTTTTGAACTAACTCCTCCAATAACCTGTGAAGTAATGAGAACAAAGCACTCATTTCCTTCAGTAGCCTCAATTTTCAGGAAAGGAAAAATCTTACTATACCTGAACTGGAAACAGACAAGGACAGACTTCTTCAGCTTTCACAGGTATATTCTTTCACTATAGATTGATTATGACCTATATCAAGATGTAAACATTCATACAGAAGCCCCAAACACACCAGCCTCCACATAAACGTTTACACACTAAATAAGTGGTATGGTAGAAAATTTCATTGAAATTTCTACAGCCTGTACACTGTTTAAAACAAAACTGGATCTGAGAACAAATGTCAAAGTGGTTCATATACTAAGGGCTAAACCTTTCTAACAAAAAAAAATGCCAATTCACATCTCTCCAGCAGAGATTTTCAAAGGTATGGAAAATGAAGAGCAGTGATGAAAATGTGGTGAAAACATATGGCTGCATAAATATGAAAAATACTTTCTCAAGCACACAAGGGCCATCCATTCCTCACATTTAAGGCACTTTGTGCCTGTCCTTCTAGGCTATATTAATTGTGAGAAAAGAGGAGACAAAATACTTGCCTACTCCCCCAAGCAATTACTTCTGAAAATGTCAAGCAGAAGTAAATTGAAACTCGTGTTTGACCTCCTTCATAACACAAACCCAGACAGAAACCTGGAGAGTGGCTAGTACATTTAAGCTGATCAAAAGAAAACAGTCAGAATACAATGGAAAATTAGTATGTAAAACTGCTGAAATGCCTTCTTTTAGGGAAGTGGTTAAGTAAAATGCAGGATTTGTGAATGATATGTTATCAGGAACTTGGTCAAAATTTGGACACGGAGAACACACTCATAAACCTATAATTCACTCCTGAGTCTTCAGAAGTTCTGCCTTGAAAGGATGGCAGCATCATCATCCCTTTCTTGAAACCTCTGTCAGCCTGAGAACTATGCAATAACCATTCCATTTCAACATGTTTCCTTTTATTTATCCATGTATTAGATTTTTTTTTTTTTAGTTTATACCAGCTGAGCACTGCAACCTTTTTCTGAAAGGCAGGAACTCAGACAATGTGCCAGAAAAGGCCCTTACCCACATTTGCACAGGGGTAAACTGAATCCCACATGACTGCATCTTAAAAACATCTAGCCCTACTTTTAGCTTGCATGCAGACGTACCAGAAACATATTTGCACTTGAGTGCTTCCACACCTGAGCTAGCAAACCTCAACAAGTCCACCCTCCATGGGAACAGAGCTGCTTGGTGCATCTACACAACCCCACAGCCTGGCTATTCTCAGTGCAAACTGATATTCCATCCATACAGGTCACCTTTCAGTTAACTTTTTCCTAGTCTATTCTGGTTGAAAAAAGGCCTTCTGGGCCAATAAAGTAATCCATTATTTTCTCCTGATAACTGCTTGCTGCTTATGCCAATGAAGCTTTCACAAACATTTTAGCAATTGTCTGTATTATTTATTCAAAATCTCTGCATGAATGACTGGATGTGATTATTTGGCTAAAAGCTTTGCATTTGAGAAATTTACAGAAGCAAAGTGATTTACAAGCTGATCATTTCAGAAGGCTGTTCCCCACCATAGGCTTGTGAAGTAAAGTAAGTCAATCTAAAATATTTACATATTTCTTTAGGTATTTCAATAAGACAATCAAAATATTTCTCAGTGGTCACAAGTAAAAAAGTTGATTTTGACATAAGGACCCCAAAATACTGATACTTTATTAAAAACAGTACAGTCTAATGAAATACTCTCATTATGGCAACCTTCTCGGACACGTGTAAAGTGCAATTTAACATTTTAATTTCAAACGGAACTGCAGCTCCAAAGAATGTTCTACCAGCATAACAACTGTCTTATTGAAGAGATGTTCTCTTTCTATCAAGGTCACATTCAAAATTTACTGAGGTGACTAGGAGATCCAGTGGCATAAATCACATGCTGCAAAAGTGAAATATCTACTTTTGCCAGACTATTTGGTATATTTCAATGAAAAGAAAATGAAATATAAAGATAATAATTTGGTTTTGGATTTTACTCTGACATTTCTTAAAAGAACAACAAAACCTTAAAGAATCACTTTTCACTTGCACAAAGCACAAGACATTTCTGAAAAAAATACAATATCCAAATTTCTGTCTCATTTCTTCTTTTAAAAAAACACCTATTTTCCCCATCTTTCTGTGATGAATGGAACTTATTTAATAAAAATGTAACAGTTGCTGGTAAGCACAGATCCTGCTTGCAGTGATTTCTGTGCAAAAACAAATCTGAAGAGTTTCCTTGTGGAGTTTCTGTGTGGCAGTCTATTAGCTTGAGTTCACTTGCTGAGAATAGCTATAGAAAAGAACAGCAAGTTCTGCCTTAGTGGAAACAAAACATAACACCATTCCTCAGCCATACAGAGCACACCAAAGAGAGAAAAAGCAGAAGTTTGGCAGCAAGTCAGTTTTCTTGAGACCTTCTCTGAAAGGGCACCTGAAATCAAGTGTGACTTTACCTTGCATCACTATGGTTTTGTTGAAATTCATAAAACTATGTAAATGATCAGTCACAGCTAAACAAGGATCATCATTAATAGGAAGAACTTACACTGGAAAGGAATTTTGGCACTGTCACTAGTATTCCAGCTTATATATTTTGAAAGCTAACCAATACATACTGCTGTAAGTGGGCTAGTGTCCCTTCTCCTGATGTCCAGACTTACCTGTTTGTCTCTAATTTTAGCCTGCCCAGCTGGACATTCAGTGATCTGTGAGCAGCCTGGGAGTCATGGGACACCGTAGAGCTGAGTGTGCTTACACCTGAGGTAGCTACTGCATCTTCCAAGACAATGCAAGGCTGCTGGATGGTTTGATTCTGAGGCTGTTCATCTTGATCTTCAACTTCTATATCATCTTGATCAGCTGTATCACTTTCAGATGCAAGACTAAAATGAGGCCTCAATTCTATTAAAATATAAGCAAAAGAAAAAACACCAATGTTAAACATTAAATATTAAAATATTAAATATTAACACAAAAGCAAACCAAAGTGATTATTTACAGATCATCCTATAGCTTTGGTTACAACAGACCTGGCACTACTTTAACAGGAAAATGTATTTTCTAGGGGTTTAAGATCACTCAAAACATACCAGCACCTTCTTTTATGTAGATTATTATTCTGCCTATTGAGTGTTCAAGAGCTGTAAAAACAAACATCTGGATCACCATGATTCCAGATTTGTTTCCATTTCATGTCAAATTGTGCTGAAGTATCATGTACAGCAGAGTTTCTTTTGTTTAGTTCCATCCCCAGTAGTTTGTATTCTCTTATGTGTCTGTCTTGAAGCATTTTATTAAACAAATAACCATTATTTCTCTTCTATCCAGGTATTCCTGTTGTTGCTGTTCTGTCATATTTAGCATTCCACCATTATAAGAATACCATGTTCACCAAAAAATTGCATCCAAACACAGAGAGGAAATTGCAAAAAGGCCCCTCTCCCAACAATTTAAAGCATACTATCAGAAGAAACAATGCCTCTTTTTAATGATGCACATCCACAAAGCTATACCCTGGTTTCTGTTGTTCCCTGTCTAAACTACCTACCAGAGCCTACCAGGTATGCAAGATATGTACACAAGATCTGACACTCCTATACAACCTATTATTGTAACAGCATCTGTTTGTTAATTCTAACTTTTTAATATAAACCTTCCTTCCTTCAATTGTGACTCTTTACTTCTAAGAACTCCCTCTAGTCTCCTCACCAAAATGCACTTTTTTTTTTTCTGAATCACACTTGCTTTATGCCCTTTCTGCTGAGGTAACTAAACTAACAAGTATGTTTCTCTCCTTCACAAAAAAGAAACATTTGTTTCTTGATCGATTTCACCTCTTCATTTCAATGCTACATACCATTTTCAAGGCTGAACACCGTAGCAACAGAGCTGTGCTTCCTCAAAATTCAGGAAAGCAGATTTATTATCTAGCAGTTACCCAAATATTGATAGCCAAATGTGCCTGAATTTGCTGTGAACTTCTGTTCTTATTAGTGGGATGCAGAAGTTCTTTGCCATTGTTTACCACCAGGCAGCATAAAATTGGCTTTGTACGATTCCTTAAACATCCCACAACTTTTAGAACAGTGATAAATCTCCACATCATAAGGAAAAAAAAAAAGTAAGTAAAAAAGAGGGAGACAAAGGCAAGGGAAAGTAATCAGAAGTAGGGTAAGGCAATTAGGGAAGCAGCAGATGATCAGTGCCTGAAAACTGCTGGGGCACAGAGGCTTTTGTTTTAGCTTGACCACCTACAGTTAATGCTGACACCGAGCTGTATGGGGAAGAACAGACAATTAAGGAGGAATTCTACAGTTACTCCTATTACCCAGCAATGAAGAACGTGTCTGTAAGAGGTGTTCAGCATTCTAATCAGAAGACAGAGTTTCTTTGTGACTTGAAAGTAACACAGAAACTATTCATATATCATTGACTGTGCTAGGGATACGGAAAATAAGGAGAACAGGAATAGCTGTAACTTTCCATGTAATTTTCAGATCCTCTTATTGATAATCTAAGACTCAACCCGCTGCAGGAAACAAGAATATAGGTATTCTGACTTAAAGCATTAAATGACATATTTGAAAATATCGCCATTAATTCCAGCATGAGAAGTTAAGAAGAAGCAGAAAAACAAAACTTAGAAATAGGTAGAGAAGTAACAGAATGGGCTACAGTTTCATACAAACAGACCCCTTCTCTCAGTGAAGCCATACATTCTAATTCCACTTTTAAAATACAATGTACAAACTGCAGGCACTGCAGACCTGTTTGTTTGGGTTTGGCTGCTTTCAAGTCAGAGGTTTGGGATTGTTTGGGGTTTTTTGGGGTTTGTTTTTTTGAGGGGGCTTTTTTTATGACTGCTTAGCAATAGGTGCAACATTTTGCACCTCAAAAAATTAGGTCCCAAAGCACCTTAACCAATTACTACTCACCGTGTTACAGAATCATTTAGATTGCACATTGTGGAAAGGTGCTTTCCAAAGTAGTTTGAACAATACACAGACCAGTTTCTGAATTGCAAAACAGACAGTGAACAGGAAAAAGGCTACTGCTGGTTTCAGAATCTTAAGCGAAGCATCATAATCACAACTCTAAAGCATGTTTAAAGAGATCAGCTGATAAACATTTGCTGAGTATTAAGAATGACTCACCTGGGACCAGAATTGTAATAGCAGTCTGCACAGCTTTTCTGATGATGCTGTCCAGTGCAAACATCCAATGTGGCTTAATATTATGATTTCGGAGAACTTTATTGACCTAGTAAGAAAAAATTCAGTTCAGATATTACATACTTATAACAAGAATATATGCCATATAAAGTGTTTAAACATATAGATGCTGTATCTGAGCAGATGATTACAATTATTTCTTGATAGCAACATTATCACCTTCATGCATTTTATTATAAGTCATGCAACATTTTGTATTTTTCATCAAGTACTGGTTACCGTCTTAGGTGACTTCTGATGGCTGTGATACTTAACCTACAAGTCTGTGGAGAGAAACTTCAAAAGAATGCAAGCAATACAAAAAAGAACTATGTCATGAAAGGCTTGTAGCTGAAGCTAATTAATCTTGTTACTTTTTTTGGCATCACTTTCACTGCTTGCTCTGAGCACTACTTGTCTATTCTAAAGTACAATTGTAGGAAATATCAAAGAACTAATGTAATGCCACTCCTACTTAATTCTGAAACTAGTTAATTAATGTTAGTTTAAACAATTAGGGAACTTCTTTTTCGTGCTCTACCATTTTCTCTTTCCTTCCACTTCTTACTTTGTATGATCTGATGTTTTTCTGCACTGGGTTGCTCTTAATTGCCTACAGGCCTGCTTCCAAACTGCTTTTAGCATATTCTTAGATGCCTCTATGGATGCTTATGCCACTTGCACAAATATCTCTACCTCATGGAACTGTTTTCCAGCTCCCAAATGACAAGGAAGTGCCTAGCCAGCAGTAAATAGCAACAGCACAAAATTCAGTGCTGTTTTCCAGGCATGGAAGCAATCCAAAGCAACAAAACAGGAGCAGAACTTAAACAGTTGCAGGAAGCAACAAATATAACTATTTACAAAATTATCAAGAAAGAAAGAAAAGAAACATCTACTAAAAAAAGTGGCAAAAAATACTTCACTCTTCCTAAAAAAGGGACTAGTTCAATTCCCTCATATTGAGATAACCTTTCCATAAAAAAAACAAAAAACAAACAACCCTGAAGTTACACAAATGATGCCTTCAGAGGATATGTAAAAGTTATTAATCCTATTATTCTCATTGGCAAAAGGCAAGAATATTCAGCAATGCAGTAATTTATGCAGGTACCTGCATTGGCTTTGGCTGAGATGGAGTTAATTTCTTTCACAGCAGTCCCCATGGTGCTGTTTCAGACTGTGACTAAAAGAGCCTTGATAACACACTGTCTCAGCTCCTGCTGAGCAAAGCTTGCATGCTGTCAAGGCTGTCTCTGTTTCTCACACTGCCCCAGCAGAGAGAAGGCCGTGGTGAATGAAGGCTGGAGGGGCACATGGCTGGCACAGGTGACCTAGGAAATACTCCCTTCTGTATAAGATCATGCTCAGCAATAAACTAGAGGCTGCTTCTTCCAAAGGAGCTGTTGCTCAGGGATTGGCTGGACATTAGTCTGCTGTTGGTGACTGACTGCTTTTGCAACATTTGTGAGCTTTTTTCCCCCCTTTCACTTATTTAACAATCCTTATTTTGACCCACAAGTTTTCTCACTTGTGGTCCTTCCAATTCTCTCCCTCTTCCTGTTGGGAGGGAGTGAATGAGTGACTGGGTAGGGGCTTTCCTCTGCCTGCCTGCCAGCCAGGGTCTACCCAGCACAGCAGAACCTAGCTATGTCTCCTCAATTCTATTGCCAGTGGCCACGAGATGGCACTTGGACACTGTGTTTGGATTCAGAGAGCTGTCAGCAGTGCCAGGGGAGCCTGCCCTGGGCTGGACACCTGGACAGCAGCTGCCCCAAAGACTTGCCCACTGTCCTCTGAGGCAGCACAACTTCCCTGTGCAAGCACTTTGCACCTTCCCAAACTGACTGCTACCAAGACAGTGACATGTTTAGCTAAGTGTAGCTTTACTGAGAACTGAAGAAGCATAATCTAACTTTGTCAAGATCACAACCATCCATAATAATATGATTTAGTTATTTATATTACATTACAAAATTACTTTTTCTTGGTTAGTCTGATAAGGGTGTTGTGATTATTAAACACTGTAACCTAAGGACCTTATTAAAACCCAAGAGCAAGGGAAATACTTTTCCTAACTTTTAGTACTTCCGTCTCTGCAGCATCTGAGGTCTTGGTACTGTCCTGGATTTCGCTGTACTACAATAGAAATCTATTGTATGGCCAGAAGAATTAAGATTGCATACATATATAAGGCAAAGTTTTTCTTTTAACTTTCCATGGATTTAATTAAATAATAGATAGTAATGAAAGAGACATCGGTTGAAAAACAGCAACTTGTAATGATGAAGTTAACAGAAAGTAAATCTTTTACTGATAAGAATACAGCCCAGGAAACTACTGCCAAACAACTGATGCCCAGCAATATCTCTATCAGAACACCAATACAAGTAATTGTACTATTACGCCTCCATTGTTTTCTTGACCCTGTATGCTTGTTTTTTTCTCTTCCAGTGTCAAAAGAACATTGATATGAGGTTAATGGAGAGAGCTGAAAGCATACTCAATAGAATCAAAGTGAAAGCATCTGATTTGTAGAAAGACCTTTTTCACAGATTCATTTAGCACTTTTTTTTTTTTTTTTCAAAAAAGCATCTAATTCTTGTTAGTGTAGTTTATGCAACAGTTTACATGCTATGCCATCCTTCCTGAGAGCTCTTCTACTTGTCCGAGAGCCTCATGTTTAAACTCTAAAAAAATCATCCACCTCAAATACCCACCTGAACTGTCATTTCATTTTTACTACATGACTTCAGTCTGGACAAGTGATACCCAGCACAGCTGCACCTTTCCATGTTCATTATTCGTCCTAATCTTTAAGCCTAACTGCTTGTGAACTAACACTTAAATACATCCTTAAGAAAACATTTGCTTTTCATAAACTAGCTATTTAAAGGCTACCCATGCATGTGTTTGGTTGCTCAATGTAGGAAATGATAAATCTTACGTTAGTTAGGAAAGTAACAATTTTAATTTGTCCTTATCCTGCTTATTATAAATTGAAATAAAAACTTCTAGTTTGGCAGAAATCTGCTGCTAATCAAAAATACCAAGTTAAGAATTCAATACAGTATTACAAGGTAGACAGACTACTATGGGGGCAATGCATTAGTTTGTAAGAGAAGTTTAAGAGATCTGCATTTATGTAGGATAAACCTGATATTCACTGCTGGTCATATTTCCCAGAAAACTCTCCAAAATGTGATTTTTTAAAAAGGCTTTCTCCCTTACTATTATGACACAATATTCACACTTCTATCCTGAACCTTCTATATCTTTAATTAGCAAAATCCCAGTAGTGTTCTGGGTCTGTGTCCTGCCAAAGGATCACAAGGCAAAGTCACTGTTGTGGGTTCAGATTACAGTTTCAAAGCCCTCAAATATTACTGTTTCAGCAACTCTGGGTGGAAGTTAAACAAATTCTCTTTGGCCCTGGTTTGTTTAGGTTTTTCAGCTTAGATGCACAAAATTCTTGGTAAAAATGACAACTTACAGCATCTTGAAAACCAAACAGGACAAGCTGCACTTGGCTGATACCATGGCTGTCAAAGTCCAACTCCAGCTTCAATTTAGAAAGCGTGGTTGCGATGATTTTGCGATCAGTGGACCGTATGAACTCTCTGAGGCTGGAAACGAGTGTTGTGATATGTTCCCATTTTAGCTTGGGTTCTTCAGCTCCCTGGCAGAAGAGAGAGGAAAAGAAATAGCTTTGATACTAGTCTTTTGAAACATACTCCCAGAAGGACTTCAGCCAGTAATGTCAGTTGGCAATACGGTTTTTCAGATCCTCTGCTGCTATGGTTAAGGGAAAGGTGCAGCTGCAGGTGAGGTACAGGTGGCAGCATAACCTCAGCAGCACAGAGCTCTGGGGCTGAGCTCCCTGGTGACACAGGTAAGAACTCAATCAACACAAGTAGCTGACTTCGTTTTATACCAGTTGCTGAAGAATGTAGTGCACACTGTAGTGTGCATGTGTCTTTGTACAGCAATGAAAAGATATGAATAAATGTACTGTGCACTGAATACTACAAATTGCTCATAATTGCAAACACATACATACTTTGCAGTGCTTCTAATTTCTGCATGCCTTTCAGAGATGATGTGCAAAGTCCTACAGCAGCATTTAAAATAAGGGATTAGTCAAAGTTATGCAGGAGGCTCACAAAGGGACTGGTTGTTACTTACATAATTTCTTAATTTTCCTTAATACAGGACTTCTACACCTAGCTGTTCTTAAAACAGATCTCACCTTTCTAGTATAAATATTCATTTGCCTATTTTTAAAAGCTTTTGTATTTTTGCATGAGCTACCAAAGTAGTGAAAACTCAAAAGTATTCACCAGAATAACCAACCTAAGGAGAGCGCTGTATTTGCTCTCATAAGTAAAGTTATGCCAACTGACAAAGCCAGGTCTTAAATTAAGCCAGAGCTGTAGTTGAACATGCTTATGTTAGATGCTTATTCTGAAGGAAGTAAAGTAAATATTTATATGGACTAAGGATATCCAACATTGATTTCTGTAAGAGAAGGACATATGGTGTTTGGTTCTAGTGCATTTGCTGGTTTTATGCCATAAATGTTATGGCTGGCCAGACACCAAGAACTCCTGTTTGCCAGTAAAACGGAGCTTTTAACTGTAGTCAATTAATTCTGATCAGGATGAAACAAAGATAATTTGATTGAGAAAGCAGCTTAAGAAAAAGGCAAAAGTTCTAGAGCAGCCAAAGATACCACTGACTAAAACATCTAACTGAGATAAAAGATCCCAGCCTCTGATCTTGATCTGCTTTGAAGAATTCACCTGATGATTTTCTATGCAGAAGTGGATCTCTCACTACTCTGCAGTAGCTCAACTTCTTTTCAGGTAAATAATTAAAAAGCCATTAAGGCAGCTAGGTAAATGCACACTGTAGCCCTGGAACCAGAAGATCCAAGTCCATCAGGGCACTAGGCACTATGGAGATAGGATGAGCAGTATGACTTGCTAATTAGAAATAGCGACCCATTTTGTGAGGGGCATTCTCCTCCCCTAGCCCTCACACCCAATGACTTTGCTGAAACCTTTCTTGTGAGAAGCATTTGTGAAGAGAAAAACTCTATGAAATTCTAAATCCTGATGAGGTGAGGCAAGCCAGTCTTGTTGTATTAGTAATTTCTTGTATTTCTCAAGGGAGAAAATAGTCTTTGGGAGTCAGAGGTCTGCATCCTTTTGAAGGGCAGCTGGTCACATGAACATGAGCTTTGAACTCTTTGGCTCTAAAACTCTGTGTCTCTGCTTCTCTCTCAGGCTGTTCCAGCCCCAGCTGAGAAAGACATGAAACACTGAGCACACTCTCTGGGGTTTGTGATTGTTTCAGCCTCTCAGGATCACAGATTATTACTTGCATACACAAACACTGTGTCTGTTACAGCAACACTCTTGCAAAACACAGATCACAAGTATCTTTCTCACTGCCTTGTCTTAACATCTTCTGAACTTACCAAGATAACTGTGGGTTACTCTCTCCCCCCTCCCAAGAGTTAGAAGTTGTTTTTATTTGCATGGCACCAATTTCCAATTACAGTAACTGTGGTACATGCATAATAATCATGTTTTGCATCAGTTTCTAAAAACTAGTGCCTTTAGAAGCTGAGTCATCATTTTTATACAAATGTTTTAGACCAGCAATACTTTGCCTTGAGAATGAAGTGAATCAATTAACTACTAACACACACACAAACAAGGACAAAAAAAATCCTGTCATCCAATTACAGTGTTGCAACACTTAGCAGTGTGGTCATGACCTGTTATTTCTTCACTGTTGTCCTGAACTGGTACATCATTATAATGAATCATCCCCACAAAGGAGTGCCAAAAGGTCATTCTGCAATTATTTTGTTGTTTGCTGTAGCTCTCACAATTACTACATCTTCCCTCTATACATACTCCTTACTGCACTGAAGAATAGCTGCAATTTATTTTCTCCCTATCCCCTTCTTTCCCCCATTCTGGCTGTTGGCTAGGAGGCCACGGTGTTACATTTTTTTAACACAACAGCCTAATATGAGGCCAGAGCAGGACAAATGACCTAAACTCCCTCTGTCAAACCAGTCATCCAGAACACAGAACTTTAAAAGAGGGTCGAGATAATGCACTCCTGGAGATGATCTACCTTATATGAGTAGGCCCGACTCAGTCAAATTTGAAAAGCACTGGCAAAATATAGTACCATGAGAAGATGTTTTTCTGTTGTCTTGCCAGTACCAGTACCTAGGTGCAGATATATATATATATATATATATATAGTAATCACAAACAAAAAAGGCATATGTAATGCATCATGAACAATTTCAAAGTCTGTTTTTAATAGCCCAAATAAAACAGTAATCGTGAAAGCTTACATGGTGTATGCTTTCTAGTTTAATCAAACTAAATTGGCTTTACTATATTTAATTTCAAGAATTCCAGGTAACTGCAGAGAAGTCTCAGAATTCCATAAAATTCTTGCTGCCCTCTGAAATTACCTGAGTCAAAGCTTCCATCAGGTTCCTCACCACTTGCTCTTGGTCCTCAGTTAATATTCTGTGAAGGGTGGCCCTCCTTTCACTATCTTTCTTCAGCATGAAAAACCCAGAATCTTTCTCTTCAGGTGAAGGAGGTGCACTGTGATCCTCAAAATGTTCATCTGGGATGCTGAATGAAAGACACAGTGAAAAGAAATGTTATAAAAACCATCCTGATGCAGCATTTCTAATCTACTGTGTAACAAAAATGCCAGGTAGCTCTTTACCTGAGAAAAAGGGACCGGATTCCCTTCCCATCTTTTTCTCCACAGGATTTAGCTCTTGTTTTGAAGGAGAATGGATCAATTTTTAATTCTGTATCAGGTGAGACAGAACCATATTCACTGCTGCTACTTGTATCTTCCACCAGAACAGGGACAGGTAAGGATATGCTCCGAAGATACTCTATTTGTATAGGAATATTCAGAAATTAGAATTTAGTAATACTACTAGAGTTTTGAAGTGAAGATTAGTTTTTCAGAGGAGACAGAAAAGCTCCAGCCTTCCCACACACCAACACAAAATATTAGAAAAGTATCTCCTAAAGTATTTTCATCTGGAATAGAGTTATTTTTCAGGTATGTTTTTATTCCTGAAAGATGGAAATGTTGGGCTTCTTGAGAGTTTGCTCACAGAACTTCAACACTGAAGTGAACGTGCATCTCCTATCATGACCTCCAGCAGCAGGAAAATGTTTCTATAGGGTAAGTTGTCCAAGCACCTTCCAAGATCTTAATTTTATGGGTGTATATAAATAAATATAAATATATACTTATATATACGCTGCATGTAAATATATATACTATAACATATATAATATACATTTCTTCATCAGATTAATTTGTACAAGTTTTAATTAATTCATAATAGTTGACTAATGATAATAGACATGCAGTTAAGTCAGAGCTTTAAGTTTTAAATCCAGAGCACACATTACCACTGCAGGAAACGACTCATATCTATTTCACATGAGCACAGTTCAAAATGTACTTTGACATCAATTTAGTATGAAGGTATATGTGTGTGTTCAGTTCCCTCCCACACTCTCCCAGTTCATTTCCTGAAAGAGATGAGTATCCTGTCTGACAAGGGGTCTCAAATGCATTCTGGTTTGTCAGTTATACAATTTAGTCTGATAAAAATCTATGTTATCATTTCCACAAACCTTGGCTCTGTGGCTGCTATAAAGCAGCCATTGGTTTCTACCAAATGTCCCCATAAATGACAGCACAGCCCTTCAAGCCTGTATCACCCACTGCCTGCACAATTAAGTCATAGTTTGGTAGGATTAAAAACAGTTGTTCAGATATGCAGAATGAATTAGATGCTCCTAACAAAGAAAGGCAACTTATTTTTGCAATTGTCACCGCTTCTCTTTCCAACCTTTACTGCTGATATATTACACCAGAATAAGTGATAACTATAGTATCTACACATGTTTTTGATGGAGAAGTAGGTTAAAACTCACCATTTGTGTTAGCTGAAAGGACTGTGTGAGAAAAGGAAAGAAAAAAAGAAAGTTAAATATGAAATTAACTGAGAAAATAAGCATAGTCTAAAGGGTAACTTCCCATTTTTATGGACTATCTCAATTCTCCTGGCTGCAGTCTCCAAAACCGTAATTTATTGCAATTTAATTTTATTCTGAGAGGGTGGAAAGCACATTAAAAGTGATCATCAACTATCATCTCCTTTACCTGATATTTTTCTTTCTTTAACGATCATGCTAAAAATATACAAAAGGTATTTTCCGAAGTATATATCCACACACAACAGAATACACTATTATTGCTCTCAAAACTCCTTTGCTACTTTCCATAATTTAGAACACTACAAGAAATGAAAATTTCCTGAAAATAAAATTTCATGAAACAAAAATAAGGCAGTGTATGCACATTTGCAATGGGACAAAGATTAATTTTGCTTATGCAGAAAACTCCACTGAGATTTAATAGAATATTCTAGCCTTACACAAAACATACTCTATATAAATATTCTTTCAATGAAAACGTATACAAATTTAAAAAGAGGAAAAAGAAATGAAACAAAAATCCAACAACCATAAAAGCTGCACAAAATCACAAACAGACTTTTAGAGACCTTATTAGAAATACTTATATAAACTGACTTTTGTGACAATATAACAGAATTCTGCTACAACAGTGTTTCTGTGGTAAGCTGCTGGTACAGAAAGCCATAACTGAGCATTCACATGGAATGGAGATCTGCTGTGTTCATCATTAAGTCTAAATCAGCAGTTTCAGGAGACAGTACCATGGACAAGAGGAAACTCCCAGATTGAATTTAGCAATGCTTACCTGAGAGCTTTGAAGGAGACTTTCTTTTCTTGCTTGAAACCTTCAAGAATTCATCTATAAGTAGCTCATGAGCAAAAGCTCGTTTATCAGGATCTGGTTCAAAGCAACGCAATATAAAAGCCTTGGCTTCTGCAGACATGGATTCAGGGATTTCTGGGTGTATTTTAAACATCCCCACCTGAGACAAATAAAGGGAGAAACAATGGCCTAAACTGTTCTTACCCCAAATACTAAACATCATCAAAAAATTGTTTAGATAGCAGAAGTGGTATATCATTCTCAAGTTTTAATATTAATTTTTTACAACTAATTTATCAGTTCAGAGAAAAAAAAAACCTTCAAACTATTACATCTGCATAAAAAAATGCACTTAAAAAAACCCCACAGATGCAAGTGGAAGCTCTTCACAAAGCAGAAAACTGGTTCTTTTTCTCAGTTTGGTGGTGTTTTTTTCTTAAACACCCAGGCTGCTGAATAGCTGCTATTCCTCTACCAATCTATTCAAAAATACACAGCACTCCCTCTCAGCTGAATCAGATGATTGTTTTTAACATCCTCAAAATCCAAGCACTTCCTTTATCTCCCTTTCTTGCAACCTCTAATTCCAGCTTCCTCCAAACAGTCATCAGATTTCCTGTGTTAAGAAATAAACTCTGAGCTGTACAAGGAAGATGTCTGACCTTAAACATGGCTGCTTGTGGTTCTCCCAGCTCATAAAATGGGGGTTTCCCTGTAGCCATCTCAATGATTGTGCATCCCAAAGACCAGATGTCTGCAGCCTTCCCATAGCCACGTGGCCCTTTGTCTATGATCTCTGGTGCCATATACTGCAGGGTACCTGTTGAAAACATACCCTTTATTGTTTACTTAGGTGTAATAATGCTGCAAATAGATAGCTAAAAGACATGAGGAAAAAAATGACTGAGGAGTAAGCAATATCAGAAGAGTTTAAAAAATCCCCTTTTATTATTCAAAAATTTCCACATGCATTCTATATAAAACTTAAAATACTACTCAAGATATTACTTGTGCTAAAAGCATTTGGTATCATCTACTGATCTGGAGATGGCTTTTTAATGTCAATGACAATTATTAAACGTTTCTATGAGCTTTGGATCAGATAGCTTTCATTTGTTTTTTTATATCTTAAGACTAAAATATGGGAAAGCACTCTGAACTGTACCCAGAAAGAAAAAGGAAGAGAAACCTGAAATATTAACCTAAAAGGGTAGGTGAGATGAACATTTTGTTCTGAAACAAGGGAATCAATCTGACACATCACCCTGCATTCTGTTCCTTTTACAGAAGCAATGGAAGAGCAAAGGATGGAATTAAAATAACAGTCACTTCTCATTTTACATAATTATTTAATGGAGTTCCACTGCATGATTTAACACCCAAATCAAATTATCAAGCAGAAGGAGGAGCAACTGAATGACAGGTTCTGTAGATACACGACACTGGAGATAAAGTCAGGATGTCCAAGCCAACCATGAAAGAAAAAGATCAGCAAGATGAAAAAGCCATGTGCACAAAGGAGACAGACTCAAAGCACAGGAGAGACACAGCTCTTCTGTTGTAGAGGACTTTGATGTCACAAGTGGAACAACTAAAACAGCATTCTCTTTGAACAGTGCATACAAGTACAGCGTATGGCTTAAGATTATATATCCGAAAGTTATTCTTCCAGTATCCTTTTATACTGACTTGCAGTCAATGAAAGTTCAGTATCTATGTATTCTGACCCTACATACAGAGCTTGAGTGAGGATAAGAAAGTCTCCTCTGGAACATACCAGTGAAAGTTTCAGTACAAGGATTGATTCCTGCAAGTCTCTTTGAAGTTCCAAAGTCCGAAATCTTTAACACTCCACTGTATGTGTTGATAAGCACGTTATCACCCTGAGGAAAAGAACATGCAGAGCAATTATTTTTCTCTGCAGACCCTTCATCTAAGACTTATTGCATAACCTGTTTCTACAATGCACTCTTTACTAAGTAAGTGACTTATTAAGAGAGGAGATGAAAGAGAAATCAATGTTTCTGCCTTATGCAATCACATTAACAAAAAACAATCTCAAAGTGAATTTCCCCTCTTACCAGAAGGAATTCAGTTAAAGAATACTAAAAGAGGGAAAAAAAGGTTTGCTTAAAAAAAACAAGTCAAATACTTTTTCATCTCAATCTTCTTGGAAAAGAACTTGCTAATTATCCCATCCACAATCTTCTTCATTTAAATCAGATTATATGAAAGTTCAGTTATGTCTTTGAAAACAGAAAAAGAAGTAACTACTTTATCACATATTAAGTTGCTATATGTGAATTTTTCTAGAATTAAAAAAAAAAAAAAACCCAAACATATTTTGTTGGTGCAAATTGAAACCAACAATGGTTCACCTACCTAACCCATGGTTCAGAATAGCAGAGAGCTTTCAGAAAAAAAGGTTTTAAATTACAGGACAAATAATTGGCTATGCAGTTACATAATACTACCAGGCTTAATACTCTGCAAATTCTTACCTTTATGTCTCGATGCACTATTTGATTATCGTGGAGGTATTTTAATCCTTCAAGAATCTGCTTGGTGTAAAAGCCAATTGTCTGCTCATTATTTTTTAATGGTCCCCATTTTGACCGTAGAAGAGCAGAAAGGCTGCCTATAATATTGGAGAGCAAAAAGTGAAAATAAAAATCCCGTTAAATTCTGCTTTCTCCCCCAAAGGAAAAAGGTAACAACAAGCATCAATATCAATCCAAGTGTAGGCATTTCATCTATAATCAAAGTCCTCTCTAGACAAATGCTTACTTGCATGACCACTGGCCTGCACAATTAAAGACAGAGCCTCAGTAACTCCTGGGCAGTTTGTGAAGAACTGAAGCCCATGGGAAGGGCTCACATTGGAGAAGTTCATGGAGGAAGGGACGCCATTTGTGCTGGAGCAGGGTAAGGAAGTGAGGAGTCCTCCCCTTGAGGAGGAAGGAGTGACAATATCGACGAACTGACCACATTCCCCATCCCCCTGCACCACTGGTAGGAGAAGGCAGAGAAAATCCTAAAAGAATTTAAGCCCAGGAAGAAGGGAGGGGTAGGGAGAATGTGTTTCTAAGATTTGGCTTTATTTCTCATTACCCTGCTCTGAGTGGGTTGACAATGAAATAAATAAGTCTCCCCAAGTCAAGTCCATTTTGCCTGTGATGGTAACTGATGAGTGATCTCTCCCTGTCCTTAACACGGCCTATGAGCCTTGTGTTGCATTTTCTCCCCCCTATTCACCTGAGGAGCAGAGTGACAGAGTACCTGGTGGGTACCTGGGAGCCAGCCAGGGTCAGTCCACCACTGATCCGTAGGTAAAAGGAGCTCACCTGCTATAGCAAGGACCTGAGCTTTATCTGTGGCACACCATATCTAACTCTTCAAGCAGTTTGAAGACACAGTTTTCCCTACTGATTTGAGAAAGAGACACTACAGAATATTATACCTGTATGAAATATGTCTCATGGCCCTGTTATATGTTTTTATACTTTTAAAATGCTAAAAAACCAAACAAACCTATCAACCACCAAACCAGTGTTCCCCAAAACTTACCACCTGGCACCTGTTCCATGAATATTTTGATGAAGCCATTCTCGCTAAGAGAACCTAAATACTGGACAATGTTCTTATGTTTGAGATGCTTATGCAAAGCTATTTCTTCATGCAGAGGTTGGGAGTACCTGAAAAGAAAAAAAGCAGTTTATTTTTCATCTTGGTGAAGACAGCCTTGAAACAGCTTGCATTGAAAATGAGTATTTGTTAAATGAATTTAACGACACTGGTGATCAGCATATACTAAAATATTATGCAATCATACATAACTACAAATAGCATATACAAAATATATATCATATTGTGTATTCATACACATAAAATGTTACAAACATACATAGACTGAGGAAAAAGATTTTCTGAAAAATAAACTCCACTCCAGTCTAACTCCAAGAGAAAAACAGTTGTGAAAGTAGTTGGATTCATCATACTGGTGCCAAAGTGAACTAGAAAACTATAAAGCTAGTGTATAAATAAAAGCATTTCAATAATGAAAACTAATCACCATTTAAATTTTTAAGTAGAAGTATTTGCTGAAGGCAAGATGGGGTATCAGAGTAAGAAAACAGAAATAATTAATGGAGAGATATTTAGAAGAACAGATCAAAACAATTTCATCAAATTCAATTTAGTCCAAGACAAAGTATTTTTCAGAGACAAGCTTTTCAACAGCCTTTCTGCCAAGAAAGTTTCTGGAGTCAGGATCTTTCTCCAGTGTTGACCACCACCAGAGGTCAGCAGCTGATGTGCTGAGCTGATGTATTAGGTCCACCCTGATACTCTTCCTAACTTAGGCCTGCCCTAATGCTTCCCTTGGAGGAGGGTCAGCTGCCAGATTTTGTGCATTTTCTGTGTATTTCTGGCAAAATGTAGACAATATGTTGACAGTCTGGTAGCTATCTTCTCTAAAGCACTAACATCTGTGCTAACACTTTCAGGGTAGCTGAAATAGAAGGACACTGACCTCCTTCTGTCAGTCCAAATGTGAAAAGTAGTGGCAGCATTTCCAACCAAGGTTGTTCTAGGAGGAGTGCCTGGGACTTCCACTCCCATTTAGCACAGGTAGCTATCACCTCTCCCTCAAATCAAGCTACTAGTGGAGGCTGGACTCTTAAAAAAGTGTACGGAAAAGAAACAAAAAGTGGTCATCTAAAAATCCCACTGGATAACAACTGTTGTGGAAAAAAATTATTTGGCTAATGAAGAGTATGATTATGCAACTCTGAGTCTGTTTACTAAAAACTAATTTGAGTTTTGCCTTACCTCTCTGCATGATTATAAAGATTCTGACTTCATTGTTAGTCATACAGAAATGGAAAATCAAAGATTGTATTCCTGAGTTCTGTTAATGAGACACTAATTCTGAGCAGCAGCAGCAACACTATTATAATTCTTCTTCCTGCACTTTTAAATAGCACAGTTGAGACTTTAGCAACAAAATAATTTTACAAGTAAAATAAAGCCATAAGAATTTTTTTCCCTAGGATGAAGCGTTTTTTGTTTTAGAACTTAATCATTAGAAGACTTTAAATGGTATGAACAAAAATTCTAAATCATCATCATCATAAAATGGTTGGAGTTAGGGAGAGACTTTAAAGCTCCAACCCTCCTGACATGGGCAGGGACATCTCCCACTAGACCAAGTTGCTCAAGGCTTCATCCAAGCTGGCCTTGTCAGTCACTCTTCCCTTATCTGCCACTGCTGTAACCCTGTCACAGCAGGCCACCAAGAGTGTTAGGCATGATTTGCCCTTAGTGTTGCTGTGCCTGCTGTCACCAATCACCTCATTATTCTCCATGTGCATTACCACAGTTTTAAAGAGGACCTGTTCCATGATCACAATCAGCGTAGAGGTGAGACTGACTGATCTTTAGTTCCCTGGGTCTTCCTTATTCCTTTTTTTAAAAACTTGGGGTTTATTTCCCTTTTCCTGTCAGTGGGAACCCATGGATGTAACTGTTCAGGCCCCATGGACTCGTGCATGTCCAGGTTCCTCGGATGGCCTCAAACCTGATCCATTACATTGGGTGGTTTTTGATTCTCCCAATCCGTGCCTTTGCCTCCTGTGACTTGGGTGGTGTGGCTGAAGGACTTATTGAAGACTAAGGCAGAAAAGCTGGCAAATACCTCACCCTTCTAATGTCCTGGATAACCAGGTCCCCCATTTCCTTCTGGAGAAGGTCTACATTTTCCCTACCTCCCTTTTATCACCATGTACTGACAGAAGCTTTTCATGATGCCCTGGACATCCCTGGCCAGATTTAATTTTATTAGGTACTCTAGCTTTCCTAACCTGTTCCCTGGCTGCTCAGACAATATCCAATTTCTCTGTATTCCTCCCAAACTACATGTCCTTGCTTTCTTTTTATATCTGAGTTTTCCAGGAGATGCTTGTTCCTTCAAGCAGCTGTCCTGACTTTTTTTCCTGATTTCCTCATTGTTGGAATGGAGAATGTGTCTCAGCAGTCTAACATTTCCTGATAAGTAAATTTTTCAATAACTTTTATTCAACATGTAGCAAAATTGAAGACTCACAGCTTTTTGCATGGAAATGTTTTCATTTCCAGCCCTGCCAGACTCAGAACTTAAAATTTTTTTACAAATTCAAAAGGTGGTAATTCTTACATTTAAAACCATACAAATTAACTTGAGAGTTTGTTTTCTTTCTATAAACTTCTTTCAAAGTGTGAAAAGATCAGGTTACAATTAACCAGAAGTGAGTTAATAATTTTTTTTTCTTACATTGCCATTAAAAGAATGATACTTGAAATTCCTTCTGGGAGCCTCTAAACATTTAGATGAAAGACTAACAGCTTCTTAATAATCTCTTTTGTGGTATGCTTTGCACACTGAACTTAAAATCTTTTCCCTTGAAAATGCTTTCAAAATGTGTATTGGAGAAGAAAAAAATCTTGATTCTCTTTTCCTTTGAAGTAGTTAGTGCTATAGTCAGGCTAACTTTCTATTAATCACAGTTGTTACAAGCAAATATCTTCTAACATACACAAAACTTTCAACTATTTTGAGTCAACAGATTGTTATATGTAATAAGGCCATACTTTCTGGGAAGCTATAACATATATTGAAGTTCAATTTGGAAAAACAGTATAGAGGATGGAAGGATTCCCCTCTCCATAATCTAAGTTCTAGTACCCTTAAAATATTATGAGAATGGAAAAATTATTAGACCACACGTCCATTTGAGCAGCCAATCTATGAATGAATTCCAAAAGACTTAGAAGTGTTAATTTTTAAATGTCAAAGAAAAAAAACAAGTCAGAACAGAATAACCAAAGGGAAGCCCACAAGGCATAACCATGAAGAAGAAACTGAGCTAAATTTGACGGTTTTATGCAGTCAGTTTCACTTGAAAACTCTTTAGATTTCATACCACTTTTATCACAGTATTTGTGGCCAATCTATGTATACAGAACAGCATGTACTGGAAGTCTTCAGATACACAAATACTAAGGACATTAAGTGCCTGGTCCTCACATGGCAATCCTTTATACAGGAGAGAGGGTTACACATACACAGAGACACTCTGCATTAAAAAAAAAATTAACAAAGAGTTTATTCCACATGATTTATTCTAATGTTATGTGACTTCAAAATAAATGGTGCAAAAACAAGAAAGAAAAAAGTCTTTATCAACAATTCAGGCCCAGAATTTTAAAGCACTGCACAAATCATGAATTTCAATAGTTTTTTTATATGGGCGTGCCTGAGTATGTCTAAGTAGATAGGGCTTATCACCAGGTATTTGAGTGATATTCTGCACTTCAGTGGTTTTTTTGCTTTGGTTTTGTTTTGTTTAATGAAAAAATACTAGTACCAAACCCAGCAAACATCTAAATCCTCAGTTGTGATCACAAACTGCTCCACAAGTTGGAAACACCTAGCTACAAAGAGAGGGAGCACCACAATATACCACAGACAGGTAATTTACAGGCATCTTTGTAGAAGAGGCACTCCTTTATCAGCAAATTCATTGACCATGTTAGTGATGAAATCACGTAATGCGCAAAATTTGGAATTGGCCAGAGTTACTGTACCTGCTGTCTCTCTCTGGGATTTCCTTAATAGCAATCCTGACTTGATTGCTGAGATCTCGTCCTGCATATACAATGCCATACGTTCCTTTTCCCAGGACAACTCGCTCACCATTCTCATCATACTCATAATCATACTGCAAAACCAACAACAACAACAACAACGTGAAATGGAAGAGAAGGATAACATTTATTCTGTCTGACTCTGTGATCATAACTAAGGCATCTAAGATGCTAGGAGCTTTCTGCAGAACACAGGGGATAAAGGAGAGAGAAAAAAAAAACAAAACAAACCAAAACAACAACAACAACAACAACAAAAAAAAAACCAAAACAACAAAAACCCCACAACGCTTTAGGATGTCAGCTGGGATCCCGTGCAGACACACGGCTGTTCCGCAGTGGAGGCAGCCTTTCCAGGGCAGTGCGTCGGGCCGTGCCCGCTGGGTGCGGTGCCCGCCGGGCGCGGCTCCCGCCGTGTCCCGCAGCCCGCGGCAGCCGCAGCGCAGGCGCGGTGCGGGCCGGGGGCGCTGCGGGG
>VZUI01053376.1:0-119804 GCA_013401135.1 Cettia cetti
GGATGGATGGATGGATGGATGATGGATGGATGGATGGATGGATGGATGGATGGATGGATGGATGATGGATGGATGGAGGGATGGATGGATGGATGGATGGATGGAGTGGGAACAGGGAGGCTGTGCCCAGCTCCATAATGCGGTTCCATCAAGCCGAAGGGGCTGTGTGCAGTTTGGGTTGCCTGGAAGCAGCAGCAGCACTTTCGGGGTGATGGATGCGGGTGATGGGTAGAGGTGCTGGGCTGCTGCTCCTCCCGCAGGTGTCTGGGGTCTCACTTTTTTGTGAGGGGGGTCAGTTTTTGTGGTGGGGCTCCTGCAGCACCTTTAGAAGGTCATGGTGCAGCTCCCATGGCAGCTTTAGGGCATCATTCCTTACAGTGGGGCTCCCACAGCAGCTTTCGAGGGTCATTTCTTACGGTGGGGTTCCCACAGTAGCTTTAGGAGATCACAGTGGGGGTCCCACAGTGGCTTTATGGGGTCACTACTTAGGGTAGAGCTCCCAGAGCATCTTTATGGGGTCACTCTTCGCAGAGGGGCTCCCACGGGAGGCTCCATGTGCCAAAGCTGTGCCACGTGTCTGATGGCTGGGAACCAACATCAGCACCTCCACGCTTGCTTTGCCACTTTGAGCAGGTGCAAGGTGTGGGATTTGGCCTTTCTGCGTGGCTCCTTCATCCCCTGGTCTGTGTCAGGTACCAAAGCAGAAGTGAAAAAGACCCCTCTGACTTCACTGGAGCCAAAATAGCGACTGTGATTTCATTTTCTTTTTTGAGCTGTTCTTGAACCAAAAATTCACACCTTCCCAAGTTCAGAGATGCGAGGGGAAGATGCATAGATGACTTTTCTCATACAGATTTTACTACAGCATAAATATTACAATAAAAAATACACCCATTTTGGGGAATATACAGTTAGCTGCAGTCCTTTCCATGTAGGATCATCGTGACCCCTCCATGTGCACCCCCTTGAGATGGGCAATGGTGACAGTGCAGTGTTTTAGTTCTCCCAAACAAAAAGTTGTGCGTTATATTTTTATTGTAATTCTAAACCAGGCCTCTCATTTATACAGGCTAACAGGATCCTGTGTGATCCATGGGGCATTGTTGAACATGGAGGCAGTTGCTTCTGAATGAAAACTTGCTGAAGCTGGAAACAGCATCTGCTGGATCATGTGGGATCCGGGGCCCAGAGCCTCGTTTCTGCTTTTGTGTAAAATTTGATAGAAAAATTCTTCTTTGGAGACATTCTGCCAGCTGCGAATCCTATTGCCATCCATTTTCAGACTTGTAAAATACATGAACAATAAGAGATCCTGGGCTGTGGCTGTCACTTTGTAATAGCAGATAAAGAAAATGTTATTTCTGATGTCTTTGGAAATGTGATTTCTGTTGGGTCTCAGAATGTGCATGTGGAAACATTGGCTCACCAAGAGCATAATCATCTTAAGAGACAGCACTAGTGCTTCACTTTGGAATGGAACAAAGAAGTTCAGTAAAAGCTGAATTGCAGGGTTTGTGTTAATGAATTGCAAAAACAGAGACATCAGTTCAGATCCGCATTTTAAAGATTCACAATTACAAATAACTTCTTTGTCATTCAGAGTGGAGGATTAGAAATAGACACTTCAAAGCTCTTTCTCAAATAACATAAGCTCACTGAACTTCAGCTTTTCTGCAAGGATGAATTTTTCAAAAGCTGCCATTGATAACAGGAATTTCATATCTAAAGTACAGAGCTGCTATTGTCACGTGCAGCAAACCACTTTCCTGTTTTAGAAGCATGAACTGAGTTCAGGACCAAAAGGTTTGCAAAGGTTAGAGCCCTTTTTAGCTGTTGTGGGTTTTGTTCATAGTGCAGGCAGTGGAACAAAATCTGCTGAGGCTGGAAAATTTTACTGTTGTAGGTGAAGTATGATGCACACATTAAAAAAAATACACAGGTACTTCCTGACAACATTAGAACATGCTCTTGGAGAAATAAGGTCACCACCTTGAGTAGGTTTCTAAATGAGGAAATGACATTTTCACCATGTAAATTGCAAGGGTTTTCTCTCAGAGCTTTCAGCTGGATGTTCCCTTTGGCAGGTACACTTTGGTACCCTTTCTTTTACATGCCTGTGTGTGACTAGAGGTTTAGATGGTGAAGAAACTTTTAGAAATGCCCCTGCATATCTTCTAGAGTCCAGAATTCCATGTGGAAAGGTGGTGTGTTCTTCTGAAGGCCACACATTTCACATTGCATCTGAAGGAATTCTGTCCTTAGCTGCTCTGCCAAGGACATTTGGGAAAGCAAGGTTTTGTTGGGTTTGTATCCTCCCCTTTCTTAAAACTTTATTTTTGATATTTTAGGGTGGCAGGATGTTGACAGCTGACACCAGGTGTAGAGGGGCATTGTAGACCAGCTGGTAGTTTAGGCTTTGAGCTCTGTTTCCACACAAAGTAGCTCTAAGAAGAATTCAAACCCCATCTGGAGATAATGGAGACACAGATGACAATTAAAACAGCCCAGGACCAAAAATGTCCCTGTTATTCACCAACTAAAAGTCAAAGAAATAATTTACTTCCATGGGTCTAAATATCTTTTCTCTGTCTCTAAACTTAGATTGAAGAAATTGCTTAAAAATCTTTTTTGGAAGTTGTCTCCATCAATCAGTCTGATAGGGAAGTAGCTTAGTTTGTTACCTATACTTTCCTTTTTTTTCTGTAGGACTTCTGTTTTCTTGGCTTATCAGTGGTTCCCTTTCCTAATACAAACTGCATTTAATTCATAAATAAACCAATATTTTCACAGTAATCTCCCATGAATAATAATTATTCTGCCTCAAGTATTTTCAGGGTTTTAATAATACTCAGTATTTACCTAATGCTTTTAATTTTTCAAAGCATTTAGTACTAATCCCCCCCAGTCCTGCTGTGATGTTGGTACAGAACCAAGTTTTCAGCTTCCAGATTGGAGCCTTGAGTACAGGTCTGTTCAGTGCATGTCACAAGACACCAGCCCTCCTACAGAACTACTAAATCAGTTTGTATTTCCAGAAGGCCTGCTTCTTTCTTTTTTAACACCCATTTGGCTGAAAGAGAGAGAGAGACAGATTTTCCCTTCTTGCCCATCTCCTGCTTTTTAGAACTCGTGTCAGCAAAGCAGCTTTGTATGTGTTTGATTGGGGATTTTGAGTTCTCCTTGGAGCTGAGAGGGTATTTCCCCTTGGAGCCTCTAAGATCCAGTGTCACCTGCACACTTGCAGCCTCTGAGGATGGTTCAAATCATAATTAGATTAAACTCTAAGCCTGGGTCATCTTGGGTGGTGATTGTGAGCCAGGCAGAAGGGTTCCCACATGTGGGGTGATCTGGTTAGCAGGAGGCTGAGCTGGTGCTGGGACTTCACACTGCTCAGGAGTTGAGAATGACACAAAAATGAGAATTACAGATGTAAAAATGGAGTGACACCCTTGCAGTGGAGGTGGACATGGTGGAGAGAAGCATTGCTGCAAGTTCTCTTGGCTCTGGTGGCTTTTCTTTGCACCTGCCTATTTGCATGGAAGAGTTACTGATGGGCTTGTAAGATACTGAAACTTCTGAACCATCTTGGTCACTTTAGTTGAGAAAAACTACTATAGACCACTCTGAAATCAAGTTTTTGTTCTAATTCTGGGTAATTCACAGTTTTCCCTGCCAGGTGTTTTGGCATAGAGTGACAAATACCTGTGAATCCTTATTTTTATGTGTAACTGAGAAATTTAGAATTTATTTCCCACAGTTAATCATTGTGATGTTTTCATTAGGGTTTTATTGTTCCTTGTTTGGTTTTGGGGTTTGGTTGGTTTTTGTTTTCACAGTGTGATAACCTGTATGAAGTAACAATGTGCTGTACCCGGATTTTGGAGGTCATGGGAAAGGAGCCAGGCTTTGAAAGGATTTAGATTTAAATGCTGATTTAGAGTGGAAGGCAAAACCTCTTATTCCATCTGGGCAGTACAACAGGCCCCCACTGTCAGCTGTTCTTTGGCATGTCTGTGATAAATGATATTTTAGTGTGGGTGTGCTGATTCAGACCTATGGATCATTTTTATTGTTTTGGGACACAGGCAGTTCTTCGCTTTAGTTCCTGAAGGTTGGTTTTTTTTTTTGTTTTTTTTTTAATCAAATTTTTAGTTTTAACCAAAGCTGATGCACTCCAACCTTCCTGCTCTTAGCAAAGGAAGTATGTTTGGTTTTAAGTTAGACCTAAGTGTTGTGATGGTGAATGGACAAACTGCTGGATGCTCACACTTGTGACCAGGCACAGTTGTGAAATTGATTCCTGACCAAAGAAAAATGGGGGAACCATGAAAGACAGTTTTGTTCCTTCTTTTCTGAAGCCTGAAGACTAAAATCTAGTTATTTGCCTTAAGCTCACAAGTGAATGAGAAAGCATCTGAGGGGTGATTAGTTTGGAAAAGATTTTTCTCCATAGACTCAAAATCACCTAAAATCTGGTTTGTGCTCATTAATCTGGTGAGGAATCGATTTCACAACTGTGCCAGGTCACAAGCATGAGCAGCAGTCTGTCTATTCCCCATCACAACTCTTAGGTCTAATTGAAACCCAAACATGCTCCCTTTGCTAACAGCAGTAAGCTTGCAATGGTTTTGTCCAAAATATTAATTCCTGTATGTGATTGAGCTGGTAGCCATCACTTCCTAAATTAATGTCTAGGGGCCGTAGCACAGCTCTGATTTGGGTAGTTACAGATTTATAGAATCACAGAATATTCTCAGCTGGAAGGAACCCACAAGGATCATTGATTCCAACCCCACAACCTTGGCATTTTTAGCACCATGCTGTGCCAAACTGAGCTCATTTCAGCAGTAACTGCATTTCCATCCCCACCTGCAGCCACGTCTGGTGAGCCTGTTCCAGTTCACATTGTGCAATGCCACGGGTAAACAACCCTTCCAAGTGCTATTGCTGCCACCTTACGTAATGACCAACGTGGATTTGGGTGCCAGGCAGTGCCATGACTAACTTTGGCTCAACAATAGCCCTTTGAGGGCACCTGAGAAATTATTCTGCAGTCACAGCAGTCAGATGGGCAGGCAGAGCTGTACAGACAGAGTCTATTGATGTTTGTGCCACAAATAACTGATTATACATGGTGTGCATGTGTGTAAATATTTCTTCCTCTGTCTCCCTACAGCATCATTTCTCTCAAAATGCCACTGGAGCGGAGATTTTTTTTTTCCTGAGTAAGCAGGGAAATATTAAGGTCTGGCTTTGTAGGAAAGTTTTGCATTGTTCTTCCTGAACTTTAACTGTCCTCCTTTGTTCAGTCCTTGGTGACACAGATGCTCCCTTCATGCCATCATAGTTCATTGCTGTGAAAATGACTGAATCACACTGTAAACAGAGCTGAAGCAATGCCACCAGCCTGGACTGGGAACTGTGGATGTTGTCGAGCTTGTATTTTGAAGTGTGCTGGTGTATTTTTTAGGCATGCAGTTCAAATGGTGGAGGTGGTGAGGAAAGAATAGTCTTGCAATGAACGAAGAAGTGGAGAATCATCTGTTTTTCTTGTCTTCTCTCCAAGCACAAGCCCTGAAGTGATGTCTAGGTATTTCTGTACAGAGCCAGCTGCTCTTGAAATGGAAAACTTGGTCTGCCAAAAAAATTAACCACAGCCTTGCCACAATCTACAAAATCTTCCTTAGACTGAGATGCCTAAGTGTTTCAGTAGTACATCTTCTTTACACTGAAATGTCTGAGTATTTCAGTAATAATCATGGCAGACACACACATAAGATGTAGTTGGCCAGTGCAACTCATTGAATTCTGTGTGTTTGGATCTTTGCTTTTCTGTTTGGTTTTTTTTTGAAGGATGTTTCCAAATGAGATGTATTTAGTTTAGTTCAGAGAAGCCAGAAAGATTGGCATGTAATAGAAGAGCCTTGAAAATGCTGTGTTCAAGTGTGCAGGCCTGTATTATTGCTGACAGGATTTCAGGAGGTCATTATTCCTTAGTGTTTATTTAACAATTCTATCCTAAAGCAGATCACCTGGCTTCCAAATTGTCCTCTCTGTAGACCACAGTGTGTCCTCTAAATCATCAGTAATGTAAATGTGAGATTGTTTTCTGATAAAGGTGAGATCTTCAAGCCCTGCTTGGATTCTGTGTAATTCTAAATGAAACGTGACCCAACTGCACTGAAATCTGAATGTAGCTGCTGCATTTAGAACAGGTTATATCTGGACCAAAAATCAGTGGTAAACCTGCAAGTTGCAGCTCTTGAGTCTGTATCTCAGTTATGTTTTTTTAGTGAGCATCCATACAGATATTTCTTGGAAATTGTGTCAAACCAGGACCTTGACTTGGAAGCCAGGTGATGCAGAAGAGTTGTACTTGCTTGTAGGTAACACACATGCAAATGTAAAACAGGGCTGAGTTGTAGAAGCTTGTACAGAAATTCTTGTCTTCTTGGATTGGAATTTAAATAGGAGAACCTGAGCTGGTCCCTGCAGAGTTACTGATATTCTGGAAAAGTATATATATTTTAGTCCCTTGTATGGGATAGGAGTTTCTTTTATTGATGTGGGGAAGTCTCTCTCTGCAGTAGGTATGGATTGGCCTGTGTGCTTTTGAGGGAAGCCTTATGAATATGGAGTTGTTTTCTTCACATATCCCTCTCTCCCCCTCTTTTTTTTCTGATTCCCCAAATATTATATTTGTTCATGCTCTTTCGTACCAATCTCTGATTTTTGCGTTCAGGAAGTGCAGCTGGGACTTAAAACAGAAAGTAGCTTCCCCAAATAAAACCTGCACATTTCTGATGCTAAAATAGTTCTTCCCAGATCTTGTTTCAAGGTGTTCAGCAGTGCAAGGCAGCAGCAGAGCCTCGGTGTTTTGTGATTCCTGGATGCTGTGGGAAAGACTATGGAACAGCTCCTTTTTTCCATAGCTCTATGCTTGTGTGTAGGTAAATTCTTGGAAATCACAGTCCAGCTTTGAGTTTTGTTCAGTGTGTGCTGCAGATCAGGCCTTTTGTTTGTGGGAAGGGGATGTGGCAGGGGGTTGAGAGCCCTGAGCTGGCAGGTGTCCCGTTGGGAAAAGGAGAAATGCCCAGGACCAAGGGGATCAGGAAGGGTGGAAGTGCTGGGATGTGTTGGGGAGCTGCAGGAAGGAGAATCTCTGAGTTGAAGGCTCTGGGCCAGGAAGGGTTACAGTCAGCTTATGGCATTCAAGTATCTGAACAATCTGCTGGGTTTGGGGAGCAGCCATATATGTTCAATGCTCTTCCCCATTCTCTCTGTTCCCCAGAAAATGCTGCTCCCACTCAGGAGTACAATGGCTCTTACAGTCCAGCAAAGGATCCCTGTAAATACCAGTCCCCTTAGTTGAACATTTTTTCTTCATGACACTTTTCTCCTGTGTTGATGAAGCAGAGTGTAATTTGCTCACTTTATTAAAAATACATTTCTCTTCCATCCTTCTTTTTGACACCTGCTTCACTGCCTAAAAGGAAATAAAATGCTTGCTGGCAAGACTCCACCTTTGAGTATTTGTGATTATACTTTCCTCCTCCTCCTAATTGCCTTTGGAATGTGTTTGAGCCTAACATTTTATTTTGAAGGAAAAAGAAAAGTGATGTACCGCTTCCTGTCTTCCATCCTTCAGTGTCACCTAAAATATTGCACTTTTGGCATATTGCAGCAATACATTTGCTGTGTATACTCCTGAGAGAACAAGCTTGATATGCATTGGAAGAATAAAACCACAAAATTTGGCTCATGGTAGACAAAAAGGTGTTCTGCAGGACAGCACAATAGAACCACAGAGCGGGCAGAAAGGAGGAAAAAAGAGAACTGGCTCCTTGGAAAGGAATCAATTTAAGTGGGAGCAGAATGTATGAATTTTCGTGCCTTTTTTCAGCAGCTGCTGTGAGGATTGAAAGTGTTTTGGCCTAGAAATAAATGGGTTTGTTTTTCTGTCCCTATGCAGATCCTGTACCTGCGAAGTAACCAGCAGGCCAGATGACATAATGGGCTCAGGCTGGTGCCTCCAAGGTTCTCTCAGCCCCTTTCCCTAAAGGTCCACTTACCCAAAGGCTGGATTATATAATTAATGACAGTCCTCCTGGCCTAACCTTGTTTTCTTGTTCTCATTACTCCTCCTTGTTTCAGACACTTCCTCTGTTAGTTTCATTATGTTCTTGGAACTAGAATTAAGAGGGAGGAGCTGGCTGGCAAGGAAACCTATTCCTACATTTCACTCCTGGGTTTGTAAGTGTGGAGAGTCAGCAGGTCAGAAAAAAATCCTGTTTGCTTTGAAAACTGGTGTGATGTTGTGAGTGAGAAGTCAGTCATACAGCATTTGAAAAATTGCAGTCTTCACCTGCTTGCAGTCCAGACAAACTGGTTTAAGCCCCTCCACCTCCCTGTCTGGTCCTTCTCATATCAGAGCTTGCTCAAAGTAATTGAGGATTAAACAGTTTCCCATGTAATTCTGAAGCCTTGAGAGTTGTCCAGCAAAGCTCAGGTTCTGCAGTGTGTGCTCATGTCCCATTGTGTGTGTAAATGAGAACTGGCTGATTGCTTAATGATGGGTGCCTTATCTGCGGTTACTGAGGGTGTTAATCTTATAAAATGTGTTAATTACTGCTTGGTGTTTACAAGTATCGGCTTATTGGTCTGGCTTTGAATCTGTATTTGCATCTCCAGCTCACACTCAGGGCCAGGCTTTGGTGTTTGTGTACTCAGTGTTTATTTTTTTGTGTGAAACTGCGATTAGCAGGATCACTTATCTTACTTTGCACATGCTTCGAAGTTTGTGTGTCCCAATTCACAAAACCATCAAGACTGTTCCACAAACTGCTCTTCTGCTACTGAACCAAGCCGGGCTCTTGCAGAGCACTCGAGTTTGTTTTCCTAAAGCCACCTTCCTGCTGCTTTCCTTACAGACCTTCAAAGGATCAGAGAATCACAAAATGTTCTGGGCTGGAAGGGACCCACAAGGGTCATTGATCCAGCTCCTGGCCCTGCAGTCCCACCCTGTGTGTCCCTGGGAGCATTGTCCAAACTCTCCTGGAGCTCTGGTAGCCTTGGTCAGTGCCCCACGACCCTCTGGGGAAAGAACCTTTTCCTAATATCCACCCTAAAATCCCCCCAGCACAACCCCAGCCGTTCCTTCAGGCAGAACTCGGAGCTTTGCTAGTTTAGCTTCAGATCTCTGCAGCTTTCCCATCTGTAGATTCCCAGATGGGAGAGGTGGGCAGATGTTGCCAGGTGCTGCTGTGCAAAATGAAGGAGCTGCAGAAGAAAGGTTTAATTGAGTGGAACAGGAATTACACAGTGAGTCAGCTCTGGGAGCAGAACAAACTCGGGTCTTTGGCTCCCACTGCTCATCCTGGCCCTGCCAGAGCTGTCCTGAGCTGCTCTCTGCACATCATGTTCTCATCTGCCAGCAGACAGGAAACATAGAAATGTCATCTAAACAAAGAATTAGCAGAATGAAGGGCTCAAAAGTCAGTAGTTCCTATTTTCTGCCCCTGCTGCTGACTTCTACCATTGTTTGCCCATTCATTTAAACAGATTTCACCTTGGTTGGACTGGGAGAAGAGTGATTGATTTTATTGTCTGTGCTGGGTTGTAGGAGCTAAGTGTTCTTGCAGAGTTGTCAGAATATGCACTTGTCTTCGGGTGGGGAAGAAAAAACAGCTCAAGAAAGGATTTCAGAATTAAATCTTAAACTAATATTCCTCAATGAAAATAGAAAAACTAATGCTTTCTATACACATGTAGAGCAAGGTGTAAGAATAAGGCAGCTCTACTTCTTAACCTGCTTTAGAATGAATTTACTATGTGTAGAGATTATTCTTTCTTTGCTAGGTTTGTGGAGCAAAATTGGTGATTTTTGCCCAGCACAGGTACAGCAAGGACCACAGGAATTGAAATGCAGAGGGCATTGGAACTCAACACTTTTTAAGTGTTGAGTAAGAGAGGCTTTGCTTTAAAAGGACAGGCTTTTCTTGGTGCTTCCCAATTAAAGTCCATCCTTTCCTAGTTCACAGACTTGCTCCAAAACACTGTTCAGACCTGGTCTGACTTATTCCCCTGTAGCAGCTCTCGAGCACCTGGGGAACACAATCCAGCCCAGGGCAGTGCTGAGCAGTCTCTGTCCCTTGCCCAGGCTGCTTTTATTCCCCTCCTCAGCAGCAGTCTGGTGATGCCCAGCCCCTCTGAGGGTCACTGAGCAGAGGGGAGTTGTGTCCTGCTCCTGCCTCATCTGTGTCCCAGGTCCCATCTTTAGTCTTTTACTTCACACATTCTGTCCTTAGGCACATGGAATGGGATCTTTCAGGCCATCTCTGCACACCCCAGCTGTTACACTGCTGAATGAGATCAATTTAACAAGTAAAGAGGTTAATCTTTTTATCTCTGCTGCTGGCACAGGAGTTCTAGGGATGGTTTCAACAATTGTGAGCAGTAAAACTCCCCCCAGCTATTTCAGACAGGCGCCAGGGATTTTATTTTTATTTTTTAAGTAAATGGTATTTTTCTAATCAAAAGAGTGCCGTGTGTGCAAACCTGACACAGCTGTGCTGTTCGTTCTACCTCTGTATTTCCCTCAGCTTGAGCTGTCACATTGAAAGCTAAATTGGTGGCTTTAGATTAATCCATTCTACAGAAGGAACAGCTTTGCTTTTCAAGATCTTACCACGAGTGTCTGATGTGCTTTGTAGGAGGGAATGAAGCCAGAAAAGTGTGTTCTGATAGAAGTACCTGCCTGCCCCTGATGGAGTGAGACTGTGTCTAAGCCTGCTTGGTTTTATTTAGAGCTAAATGGCCTCTGAAGAGGTTAAAAGCCACCTGATGGCTTGTGCTCCTCAGCTGGTGTGCTTGGGCTCCTGGAGCCCAGCAGCTTTGTTGACAAAGCTGGGATGAATTGTCCCAAAGTCATTGTTTGGGAGCAGTGACCCAAGGAAACAGGAACAGTTGCTGCCTGTTAAACAACTTGAAAGCTCTTAGCCAAGTGATTGGATTTTTTATTTAAAAAACATTTTTTTTTGGAGTATTCTCTGTGTCATCTTAGTTTCTCTTATTTTTTTTCTAGCCCCATCTATTTCTGGTTTTGCTCTGTCTCAAGACATCAGTTCTGGGGGCAGCAGTTTCACAGGATGGCTCAGGCTGGAGGGACCACAGAGGGTCACTGGTGCCACCTCCCTGCTCCAGCAGGGCCATCCCAGAGCCCAGGGCACAGCAGAGTGTGCAGACAGCTCTGGAATGAGACTCCACAGCTCTCTGGGCTCTGCTCAGGGCTCAGGGCTGAAGCTGTGCCTCCTGTGCAGGAGAATTGCTGGGCTCAGTCCCTGCCTGTTCCTCTGGTGCCATTGCTGGGCCTGGGGCAGAGCCTGGCCCTGCTCTGACCCTCCCTGCACCCAGGGACAGGCAGGGACAGGCAGGGACACCCAGGGACACCCAGCCCCTCTCACTGGGGCTCCTCTCCAGGCTGAGCAGCCCCAGCTCCCTCAGCCTTTCCTGGGCACGGAGATGCTCCAGGCACTTCCTCATCTCCTCAGCTTCTGCTGGATCTGCTCCAGGAGCTCCAGGTCTCCACTCCTGATCTAGAATCTACAGCCTGAGAATCTGGTTTACTCCATATTTACATTTTGGATGCTGGGGAGAGAATGGGGAATGCCATCCCTGGGTGTTCTGGTGGCTGATCACAGACCCCACCAGAGCTGGAGGGAGCCAGGTTTTTCTCTTGGTCACTTCTAATTCTCAAGTTTTGATGAGATGACCAGAGAAGCTGCCTGAGGAGTCAGCAGAGCACACAGAAATGCTCCTTGTCACTACACAGCATGCCTCTGGTGGGAAGGTTTCTCTAGAAATACCTCTGGGGATTAAAGCCAGGGCGTTTCCATTTGTGTCTCCAGCCTGAGTGATCCCGCTCTGACAGCAGGCAGAGCTTCCTTTTGATACCATGAATTCACATGGAAAATAACCAATATGGCCTGGGTTTTTTCCTCCCTTTCTGCCTCCAAGCTGCATTGATTTGGGGAAGGGGAGAAGGAAAGCTTCTGAGACAGGGTCAGACAGCTTCTGATGCCCCCTTTGTAACACCAAGCTCCTCTGAAGTGTTCCTGGAGAGAGGAAAGGGAGTCTATTTGTGCACAGTCATCTTTGAATGTCGGATGGACTTAATCCAAGTTATATTTACCCTGACTAAGTTTCTCTCTGCTTCCCATGTTCTCCTTAAAAATGATGAAGTGTTTTATGCAAAGTGGATTCTCAGCTGTAATTGGTATCTCTGCTAAGAGCCTTAATAGTAGCAGCTACTGAATGAATCATAGTCCATAAACTCTTCTGCTGTCTCTGGGAAAGGGTCTTCCAGAGGTGGGAGCAGCAGGAATATGAGGAAACAAAGCTGTGTGGTGGGATGGGGGGAGACTCTTCAGAGCCATTGTTCCAGCTCATTTCATGTGCACTCAGACGTGTTTCCTGAAGTGGGGCTGAGGTTGCTCATTATCTTCTTGCTTCACACCTGCCTTGGTTTCCTGAATTGCTACTGCAGCTCCTCTGTCGTGAAATCAAACTTCAAAATAGACCCAATTATACAAACCTTGTGGGAAGAGCTGGTTTGTCTCTGCACCAGGTCTGTAGGTCCTGTGGGGATCCCAAAAAAAAAAGGGGATGGAAGGAACCATCTCTGCTCTCTGGCATGCAGTGAAACAACAAAAAGGTTCAAGGAGGCAGATGGGAAATGGTACGAGGAAGAACAGGAGTGTGTCAAGTGGCAAATCCCAAGGTTATGTCCTTGTCTCCAGGGAAAACTAATCCTCAGAGCTGAGGATGATTCCTCTCTTTAAAGGCACTTAAACAGAAACAGTAATTGGCTGGATTCGCTGATATCTGCATGAAGTAATTAGAGAGGCTTGTGTAATTCTGAGGGATGTGGCCTAAAAATGAATTTGTTTAGGTTGTGTAAATGACAGACGCTCTCAAAGAAAAGGCAGTGGATGTTTTCAAGCCTGTTATCAGACAGACCTGCCTCAAAGTAACTCTTATCAAAAACCAAATGGATGCTGGCATAGGCTTGGCTGTCCAGGGCTGTGTTTGGCTCCTGCCTTGCTCTCTGTGTAATCTCCCACAGTGCTGTAGTTTTTTTTATGTTGTTTTCATCCAAAAGCCATCTGGGATTGTTGTTTTGAATGGATGTTCCCAGAAATGCACACTGCAGTAGTTTTTCTATCCACCTGAAGAAGAAAACCAGTGTAACAAATAGAGTACTTCATCATCTTTTGACAAAAAGCACTTTTATTTTTCAAGACTGAGTTTTTAAAAACTTAATGTCTGCATGGGCTGCCTGTGTGTCATTTCTTGAGCATGATAAGTACAGCGTGTAACGATAGAAATTCTCTCTTCCACGTTGTAACTGGGTTTACTGGTGAGTATGTAATGAGTGGACTTTGTAAAGAACAGGCAAGCTCTTTGTTTAGTCAGGAATTGGTGTGTGTGGAGAAATAGTGACCTCATGCCTTCTTGGCTTCTTGAGATTTGAGGTTTGCAGCCACGCTCTGACCCCCTTTGCAAGGAGGACTTGGCAAATGTGGGGAGCCAGCAACCATATTTCACTAGAATTTATCTCCAGTTTGCAGCTCCTTGCTGATAAATGGGGAGGGGCATTGCCTGCAAACAAGCAGAAGTGTAAACAAGGTTTGGTAACTGCTTTAACCTGCTTCTATTCCCTGTGCAGTGCCAAGGAAACAGTTCTGGCATCAAATAGTTCCTCAAGGGCCAACTCAGTCTTCTTTCAGTTTAGAGAGCAGACGTAAAAATTGCCTAAAAATGCAATGTTAGCTGCTGTGCAAGATTTTGAGCAAAAAAAGGAGAGTGGTTTTGGTGTGACAGCCATGTTTTCAAAGGGGCTGTGAAAAGACAGACTTATTCCTGCCTTCTAGCTGCCTTGGGAGTGAATTAATTGTACTGCAGTTACCTCAGTTCTGTGTGAGAAGAGGGATCTCCACAGAAATCTGAGTGGTACAGCTCAAATCAGCCTCCCACTGAAGGGCTGAAGAGAGGGGCTGTTATTTCTTGAAGTTTTTGTGCTGTCTTTTCAACTGGAGCCCTTGAGTGAGGGTTTTTGTTGATCCAGGAAGCCATCTCAACCTGGAAAAGTGTATTATTCTTTGTTTCCACCCCATGTCTATGTGTCATAGTTGTCTTGCCTTTCTCTTTTTCAACCTGCAGCCCATCTCTTTCTCAGGGAAGTCATGTTTTGTACCAAGAAAGAAACAATCAGGGATGGCATTTCTACTGACCCTAAATCCTGTTTTTTCATCATCACAGAGTCCCAGGATGGGTCAGGTTGGAAGGGACCACACTGGTCCAACCTTTTTCATCCAGACAGTTCTGGAATATCCCCAGTGAGGGAGACTCCATCACCCTCAAACTTGACTTTTTCTCTCTGTATTTGATAATTCCCCCTTTGTGCAGTTTAGTCCCTTCTGCTGTAGAATTGCCAGGTGTTTGATTAACTTCATGGTGAAGTTCAGTTTCTGCTGGAAAATGTGCTGTCCCTGCAAGTCACTTCAAGTTTTTTGTTAGTGAAACAAATTGGTTCAGCAGCACCAGGCTCGTTTATTCAAAGAGATGTCAAAGCTACTGCTGTGTAATAAAATTAAGGTAGTTGTTCACTCCACACTGGACTCGTTACTGAGAGTGAGTAATGCCACCAGGAATCAGTGACTTCAGCTCCAAATGTGGTATCTGCTGAAAAATAGATGCCACTTCTCCAAGCTGGTGAACATGGGAGGTGGAGAATCAAGTGTTGTTGTTTCAACACCCACATTCTTCTGGGTGAATCACAGCCATGGACCCTTTCTGCTGAGCCAAGATGACAATGGTGTATTTACACCACCACTGACCTGCTAGAAGTGGAATGTCAGCCATGATACTGGTTGAGTTTTTATTTTTTTTAATCATCTTTGACATGAAAAATGTCATTTGTTGTAATGAGTGTTCACAGCCTCTAACTTTCAGGATGTGCTGAAGTACCTACAATAGAGCCAGTGTGCTTCAAAAAGAAGACTGATGTTTAAATATTTGGTTCTCCTGGGGAAAAACAATCTGCCTGAAGAACAAAACCATTTTTTCCCCTGTCTGTGAGCAATACTTTCTGGAAAGGGACAAAAATTAATCTTTTTTTGCTGCTGATTTACAGTGCCCGAATTCTGTTCTGTGACCAAGTGCCACATGAAAATGTGTTACAGTTCTGCTTGATTAAGTGGAATCCAAAATACAGTCCAAGAGCTCCAAAACAGCCTTTCCCTGGCCCCTCAGGTAAATCAGTAAAACCAGACCTTGCAGAATGGTGCATGAAAACATTCCACTGCTGCTCACTCCAGAACTTCTGCTGTGTCTTTGCAGGGACTCCACACAGGGCATCAGTAATTTTGGGAGCAGTTCAGCCCTGGGTGCCATGGCCAGTGCATCCCTCCTGTCTTCGTGCTGGAAACTGAAGGAGGAATTAGTGTTTTTCCTTCTCTTTGGGTATCAGAGCTTGCCTTTGCTACAGGACATTCAAATTTAACCATTGCCTACTTAGTTCTACTTAAAAGTTGTTGGGATTTTTTAATTGCCTCACATTCTTTGCTTCTTGTTCATGAAAAACTTAACAGCATCTTCCAGAGTTGTTAAAAAAGCTCTTTTCAAATTCTAGAGATGTCAAAGAGGATTCTTCTGTCTGGAGGTGTGGAAATCTTTGGTGAAATAATGTATTTATTACTTCATTTCCTGAAATATTTTGGGTCCAAACATGAAACTGTTCAAGTGTACATAAAGGCCTGGCAGGCAGCCCTGCCTGTGGCAGCTCCTGCAGAGGGAGTGAGCTCATGCTTTGCTCAGGGGAGGCAGGTGAAGCATCAGCTCTAGAAAAACCTGCAGAGTTTGGGTCCTCTGCCCTCCCTGCCACTCATCCAGCACTGTCAGTCACAGCTCAGGTGAGAGCCCACCTGCAGAGCTGCCCAGCCCTGGGCCAGCACAGGCAGGAGCTGCAGCTGCTGCACAGAGCCCAGAGCAGGCAGCAGGATGGGCAGAGGATGGAGCAGCTCTGCTGGAGAGCTGGGAGTGCTCACTGCAGAGGAGAAGCTTTGGGGTGACACCACTGTGGCCTGGCAGGGCTGAGGGAGCTGCAGGAAAGATGGAGAGAGGCTTTCCAAGAGCCTGGAGTGACAGAACACTGGGAATGGCTTCCCACTGACAGAGAGTAGGGTTAGATGGGATATTAGGAAAAAATTCTTCCCTGTGAGGGTGGCAGGCCCTGGCACAGAGAAGCTGTGGCTGCCCCTGGATCCCTGGAAGTGTCCAAGGCCAGGTAGGACAGGCTTTGAACCTCCTGGGACAGTGGGAGGTGTCCCTGCCCATGGCAGGGTTTGGAATAAGATGCTCTTTACAGTCCCTTCCAGCTCCAACCATTGTGTGATTCTGTGATACACTTCTGTCTGAAGAAAAAACCTGAGTAGCAGCAGCCCATATTAGTGCAGATACAGCTTTTGAAATCCTTCTGACACTTACTGGCTCTTGAAATCTTCCACTTTTTTGTTTGTCTCCTTTGAAGTCACCACCTAGATGTCACCTCACTCTTTCCAAGAGGGCTGTGGCACTCCTGTCCATCAGAGCTGGGTTGTGCCCCAGACCTGGCTTAATCACTCAAAGATTGGTGAATTCTCTGTTTGAACCCAGCTAGCAATGACCCCTGCTCATCCCTGTGATGCTGTTTTACCAGTTTGTTGACATTCCCACCAGGAAGATGAGAAAGTTTTTTTGCCATGTCCTTTCAGCTCTTGGATTGATAAAAAAGTATTGTAACATCCCCTCATGTTAGTTATGAATGATGGTTCCTGCAAACCTCTGACACTGCCAAATGGGCTTTTTTTATTTCTTTGTTTGCAGCCCTGCTCTCCACTGAAAGAAAAGACACTATGGATGTGTCGGGAAATTCCTTTGTTACACTGATGACAGCCTAATTCTATCTTTAGCCTCATATTCTGGAATTGCAAGGCCCAGCCTTCCCTTTATGAGAACACGTATGACCTGGAGGAAGAACTTTCCTAGCAGCAGCTTTGTTGTTTCCACTCTGAAACGATGTTAATTGATCAACTGAAAGATACAACTTCGCCTTACAAGTCTTGCCTTTCCGAGGAGAGGAAGAAACTTGCCAAAAGCTAAATATAAACAACGTGCAGTGGAAAATGCACATGTGCCTGCTCTGGGAGCGTGAAGTGATGTCTCCCTTCCTAAAGCAGAATGAGCTGCAGGTTAAGGGAGTTCACTGAGCAGTTGTAAATCTACACCCAGGTTTCTCATGTAAGATGACTCCCAGACTCTGCCAGTGGATGCCCAGCGTGGCACAGGGTGTCTGTGCCCTGTGAGCTGGCAGCTGCAGCCCCTCTGCACATCTCCTTGCAGCATTACTAACAGCTTCCACTGCTTTGAGCCCAGCAGGGAGCTGGGAGGCAGCTCTTGCGACAGAGCACAAGGTTCCTCTCTGTTCCCGGGGTACAAATACTCCTCCAAGTGACCAATGCCTCAGGAACCTGGAGGCTGCTTGGAATTTTTACTGCAGGTGCTTGCAGGAACGTCTGACCTGAGGGCAAGTAAAACCTGTTCCCCTTTGCCTGCACACAGCTCCTCTGCCTCCTCCCTCATGCATTACAAATCATCTCAGGTGTCTAATCCTCATTCTTTTCTCTTCCCAGGACAGTGTAAGTGCTCTCCTGGGATTGCTCTCAGTTCTGGGAGGTAGGCAAGGAGCCAGTGGCAAAAGGAGAAAGGTTTTTCTAGTGGAGGCAGATTTTAACCCTTAGATCTGATAGGAGCTGCCACAAATCTCTCATTTCTTGGGGCTTAGAGTCTCCTGTTACAATAATTCTTGTTATCTTCACAGATTTGTTTGAGATTTTTGCTTGATTTACTTATTTTTATAATTCTGTGTCATTAATGAAGCCTTCTTTGGGGTTCTGTCCTGATTGCTAGGATTTGATCTCTCTGGTGTCTCACAAACACACTTTTCAAGCTGTCACTGAATCCTTTGCACTTTGTATCTTCTTCTAACTTGGAATTTATTTAGAGTGAAGAAGGAGGCTCTTTGTCCTGGCCATGCCATCTCCATCATTCTCCTCAAACTTTGATGTCATTTGGGCTTTCCCCTTGCTGTTCTCTGAGTGCATAAACCCCACTGCTGTTTTCACTAACAGGGGTCAGACTAACAGAGGAAATTGTATAATTTGTGGCCAGTATCAGATGCCTTATGAGAAGTTGCCTGGAGCCCTGAGGACTGTTGTTCTTTGCCAGACTGTGAACCCTGCTAGCTCAGAACGTGTCTTTTCCAAGCACTTGATTGTTCTTTCTGCCAGGAGACTTGCACACAGCCAGTCCTTTTTCTTTTGGGCTGGTGATCATTTGGGTTTACTGGTATCACACATCAGTGAGCAAAATCTAACTCGCAGTGTTTGCCTCTTATCCCAAACTTGTCTTTTTTGGTTGTTGTGGTCATTTCAGCATCCTTGTGTAGCCTTTAATGCACCTTTCCTCCTTCCCTTCCCTTCTGCTTGGGTCAGGTTCTGGATGTTATCCTTCAAGCTTCTACTTTTATCCATAAAACCTTAATCAAGCACTTTTTGTAGTGTCTCTGCCTAATCCAAGCTTACTTAGGCCATGGAAAAGTTAATTTTTGGTTTTGGGTGTTACTTATGTGATTAAATGACGACCTGAGGGGAGAGAACTCTGCCTCATATGACATCAGCTTTCCAGTGAGTTGTTTAAAGAGCAGGATTTTTTTTTTAATTTTAATGCTGTGATGGGCCATCATTTCAATACTAGTAAATATTCCTGATGGTGAGAACAAACTTCCTTTTATAGTATCCACACACTGCTGTTTTTACTCAATCCAGCCTGGAGCAGTTTCCTATTTCTGAGTGTTTGCTCACACTCAGCAGCTCCTGGTGTTCACGTGCTCTGTCCCTCTCTGTTTCTCTCTCAGCTTTTTTAGCCTTGTTGATCTATTATTGTGACTTTGGCCAGACGACGCCAGCTTTCAGCATTTAATGGGGTGGGAGAGCAACAGCTTCCTCTGCCTGTGAGACCATGATGTCATCAGCTGCTTTGGGTTCTTTCACCATCCTGATGCTTGGTGGATGTGGAAAGAATGTGAACAGCACTTTCCAGATGTTCTCGGGGCAGCTGGAAAACCATACATGGATTGTTTGCTTGGGGAATATCGCTGGGCTCTTCAGGAGACAGCAGTGAGAGGGGCCATGAAAACACAGCTCCTGTGCTGCAGTGCTGTCAGGTGTCTCACAGAGGGCTGTTGGGCTGTTAGGTGATGGCACAGCTTCTTCAGGGCTCCAGCTGGGCAGCTGAAATAACTTTCTACCTGCTCTTCATTCCCTCTCTTCCCTTCCCTCCTCCAGCTTCAGCTCCTGAGTGAGGCACAGTATCCTGAGCTGGTGCAAGGCAAATGCTGTTTTGTTCTTGCAGTTCCTCAGCAGTTAAGACTAAAGAAAAGAACAATGAGCTAGTTTTTAAACTCCCAGTAAAATATTTGATGTAGTAGGAGCTACTGAATAAACACAGGGCTGTTTCATCTTGGTGCAGTGTAGACTGGGAATTTGGAAGCCCTCTCCAGGGCTGGAAAAAGCATCAGCTCTCACTCACTTGTGGCATATCCAAAAAAGTCTATTTTGAGGGAGAACCGGTCACTTCCTTCTTTAGGGTGGCTGGGTGGGTGTTTTTAATGCATTAATTAATTTTTATTGAGTGATGGAAAAACTGATGTCAGAGCTGCACTGCGGTTGGGCGTGCAGGAGCACAAGGTGGTAGGAAATAATACAGCTAACACATGAGGGCAGGGAGAGTTTAACCATGGGGAGTTTAAAATAGCAAAGCTGAGCCCTATGGATATTAAAAGCTATGACTGAATCAAAACAACAGTCTAATATTAAGCTGGGTTTTGCTGGGGGAGGAGCAAATCCGTTGGGTTAATTTCTGTTGTATCCAATGTCCAAGGGATTTTTTTTATCTCAACACCTGGATTACTGATTTAGGGGTTGTCTATTTTTGGCTTTGCAGGATACAAGTGACAAGGGGCAATAGATGTTGTGTTTCAGTGGGGCTTTTTTGCCAGACATCTTTATTCAGGAGTTGGTAGTGTATCCTTTTCTTTTCACAGTGGTCTATAAACTTGTCCAGCATGACTTCTTGCCTGGCTGCTCTCACAGTTCAGATTGCACAGATCCACAACAGGGAGGTGGAGGGAAGTGCTTTGGAAATGGGAGCCAAGACAGAGTACAGTTACATAACTGTACAAAAGAAAAGGGTTTTTTTTTGTTTTGTTTTGTTTTGTTTTTCCTTTCCATATCCTCCTGCCTACTGAAAAATGTTGTTGGAAAGCTGGATGGAAAAAACTTCAGCGTCGTTCATCCCTGTGGGGGCATGAAATGTATTGAAATGTTCCACCTGTTTTATGGCTGGTGCTTTTCCTCTTTCAGGTTTGACATCTACAGGAAGGTGCCAAAAGACCTTACACAGCCAACCTACACAGGGGCCATTAGTAAGTAACTTCTTTTTGATGTCCTTGCATAGCCCTGGTCTAAAATTAAAGATTGTTTGGCCTCTCTTTCTGCAGGGAATTTTTTTTAAAGGGATATTAAGCATTGGATAGGGTGTCCTTTGTTGCTGAGACAGCTTGTCCTGCCCATCAAACAGTGGAATAGCTTGTGAGAGTTCAGAGTTGAGCATCACAGAATGGTTTGGGTTGGAAGGGACTCTAAAGAGCTTTCAGTTCCAACCACTGATAGAGATCCACTCTCACTCCCGTGTATCAATACAGACTTTGGCTGATACAGATCTCTTGCCTTGGGCCCCTTTTCCTTCCTTCCTGCTCCTGAGGGAGGCTGGAGGCTGAGTAATGCCATTTCACACAATTATGTGCAGGAGCTGGCTGGGCAGAGGGCTTGGTAAACATGGATCAGGCTGATCCTGCCCGGCCTGTCATTACCCTCCTCATGCAGCCTTCCTGGCCCGTTGAGCAGGGACTTCCTTTGATCAGGGAGCTGTGCCCCACTCAGCCATGCTGGTAGATGGGTCAGTAGTCCTGTATGTCATTGCTGACGTGGGTGATGTCACATCCCTTGGTGACAGCACGCAGGACTGAGTCAGTGCCAGTGATTCAGGACACAAAGGAAAGCCCTCTGTGAGCTGAAGAGACTCCTCGCTGTGAGCACAGGCCAAGAACAGGCTGCCCAGGCTGCTGTGGAGTCTCTTGTGATGGTTCTGGCTTCCTCTTCTCTGCCAAGGCCTGAAATTTTCAGCCTCCAGAGTTCCAACAGTCTCTGTCCTTAGGGATGCTCCAAACAACCAGAGCTGGCCCTGAGCAACCTGCTCAGAGCAGGGGAGTTGGATGATCTCCAGAGAGGTCCCTGCCAGCTTCAACTACCCTGTGCTTCTGTGAAGATAACACATTTCCCTAAATATTTACTCTCAGAGTCCTTGTCCCCTGACTTCTCCTGGCCACTGAATTACTTCTATCCCAACTCCCATTGGGTTTGCTGAAGTCGTGAACAAAGGGCTTGACTCAAACTGTTTGGGAATTCAGGGGCGGATGAGATTTACTGTTTTGAAAGAACACTTTGAACTTGTGAGTGATCCTGCCTTCTTTTCTGTTTTGGAAACTAAGAGTTCCCACACTGCCACTGGGCTCCCTTTGAGAATTTGTCTTGTTATGAATCACCTGCAAAAGAGTGTTTTAGAAGCAAAAAAAAAACCATCAAAGGCCATGGAGTTTAGGCTCTCAGATCTGCAGTAAACAGCTCAAGTGATAAGTCTGTTGTGGGAAGGCTTGAAGGTTGTGACTCTTACTTACAATTATTAGCTGACTTATTTCTCTCTATTGTTATTTGCAGCTTCTCAGGCTTTGATTTTCTTCTCTAACTGGTTCTCCTTCTTTTTCTCAGAGTGTTTTTAGGCACCCTGATAGAAGCTTCTGAACCACAAACTGGTGGCTTTGCCTATGAGGATCTTGTGAGCAGCTTTTCTAATGGGCTCTTCTGTCTGACCAAGCCTGTGGCTTGTAATTTGAAAGCCACTAATCTCAGGTGTTGTAGGAGGCCTGGATGAGACCAGCCCATTGCCAGGCCACTTGGAAGCCTGGGAAAGTTGCATGACCTGGTGATAAAATGTTTTAGGGAAGTCAGCTGGTGTTAACACTGGGGGCTTGAGTGCAGGAGAAGGTTCTGTCTCTCAAAAAATCTTTTAGGCTTTAGTAATTGTGGAATTGCAACGACTGCAACTTTATTTTGGCTTTCTTTAAGTCCTCCAAGTTTTACAGAGCAGATATAAAATAGTCTATAATATCCAACTAGGTCTTTTCCATAGGATTTCTGCTGACACCTTTGTTCAGTATCACTTGTGGTGCTGAAGGCTTTCTGGAATAGAAATGGACTTATTGCAGGATTTCAGCAGTGCGTTTTGGATTGTAAAAAGGTCTATTTTCAAAAAAAAAAGGTTGAGGTTTATTAGGGGAGAAGGCACAGATCAGATTACAGAAGAAAAGAGATGGGAAAGAGCAGCTCTGCTCCTGACACTAGGGCTGAAGGAGCCAGGGCTGAAGGGGCCAAGGCTTTTAGGGAAGAGGCAGCTAAGGGAGAGTCAGTGTTGGGGAATTGTGAGGGAGAAGAGAAGGTGCTCTCGAACATGAGCAAGTTCAGAAGTCAACTGGAATGTTGTTGAGGCTTTATTAGGTATGGATTTTTAATTCCCAAATTTGCAGTGAACGCTGCATACAAGACCCTTCAGATCTGTGTGGAACCACTCAGCTACAAACAATTTTTTTAGGGATGAGGGAACCCAGAACAATCCACTGCTGTGTGCTTGGAGTGAGGCTTGTCCAGAACAACACAGCCACTGCTGTGGCCTTCTCTGGGAGGTGTTTGGAAGTTACTCACTCCTTTTCCTCAACAGAAGTCCCTTCTTCAGGCAGCATCCCCATCGTGCTGTTGTCCCTCTTCCACCAGTTTTTGCAGGTCCTCCCATGTGTGTAGCGTGTCTGTGGTGTCACTGTGACAGACGTGGTGACAACCTGGCCATGTTTGGGTACAGAGGCAGCAGCAGCAGCAGCGCCCCTGGCTGGCTGACAGTTGGCATCTGGCTGGACAGGAGCAGTGGGGCTCTGGAGAGGAGCCTGCAGCCCAGGCAGCTGCTGTCGCCATCCTCCTGCTCTGCAGCCATTGGTGTGGATGAATAGTTTGCATGCACATGTTGTATGCACACATGGAAATGTTATCCAGAAATACTCTGTGCTGTTTGGGGGCTGGAGTTTTAAATACACATCAGGAAATATCCAAGTTATGATTCACATGGCGCCTGTAACAGGACCCATTCCTTGCTCTTCGTAACAGCCTGCTCCATTGAATAATGAATACTATTAATTTTATGCCTTAATATAGACATGGCTCCACGTTCTCAGTCTGTGTGATGTGTTAAACACTTTTCCTTTCTCTCATTTCTTGTGGGGTGGGGAGGCAGAGCCAGGAATGTACGTAGACAGGGTATGTAGTAGAAGGGATAAGTACAAAAAGGTTAGTGCAGGAATAAAAACCTTGGCAGAGTTTCCCATCCGTTTGGGATTGCAGATTAGCCAACAGCAGTGTGTCTACACCAGCAACCTTTGATATATTGATCATGTTATCATATTAGAGCTCTAAAAAACCTGTCTCAGATGTTGTTGGAGCTCTGTGGGAACGTCGCCGTGCTCTTGCAGTTAAGCAAAGCTTTATGTATGAATTATTTGATTCTGTCTGATCCCAGCCTTTAATCTAGTTTTCCAAATATAATACACTTGTCAAATGTGGGTGGTAGGACTGCACATTTGCATGGAAGCAAGTAAAAACCTTCACTGTGAAAGAAGCAGCTGAAGCACCCTGTGCATAAATTCCTGTGCTGGGAATGTCGTCTGTGTGCCTGCAGCCCCAGTCTGAGAGAGGAGCTCCTGTTCTGCAGCTGAGGAAATGCTGCCTCTGGAGAGAGAACCTGATAATGCTGTCACATGAGTCTCATGCCAAAAACTTCCCCTGCCCTGGGAATGTGTGTGTATAGGGAGAGTTTAGCAGTCAGTGCAAGTGCCCAGTGTCCTCTTGCCCAGAGTGTCCAGCAGCAGATGCCTGAGGAGCAGCAGGAGGGGCAGGTTCAACACTTCAGGCTTTGCTCCCTTGGCTCCTGAGCTTCCCCAGCTGGGGAAGTTGGTTCCTTTGTGTTTAGCATCCCTCAATGGATTTCTTCCTCAGGGCATATATGATTCCTTTTTGTGATCTAACAGGTTTTATTTCTTAAGCATCCTCAGCATCCATAGTCAAGAATCTCAGAATGTAGTTGTGTAAAGGAAAACCTTTTCTTGTTTTTAACTTCTCCTTTCTCTGTTGTTCCCATACTGGAAGAGACAGTGAGTGGTTGTTCCCCACTCACCTACTTCACGTTGCTTGTGATTTTATTTTCCCCTCTCATATCCACCCTCAGTAATCTCTTTTACAGTTTCAAAACTGACTCTGTGGTTTGAAGACTGGGAAAAGCATTGAGGAGCTTTGAAAGTCAGTCCCTGTCAGGCATTCCTGGGCATTCTTGCAGGGTTTTTTTGGTACAGGTTCGTGGAATTTTACTGTGCTATGTTTGGTGAGTATTGTCACAAACCATCCCTGCAAGAGCTGAACTGAAGATGGACTTGAGGGAGCAAGTACTGGAAAAGAAGATATTTTGATTATTTAAGTGGCAGAGAAGGAAGTTTAAAAATTGGAAGAGGAAGCTCTGGGAGAGAATTTAGTTAAGAGATAGTAGTTGCAGGCTTTCCTAGAAGTGCTTGAGAGCAGAGAGGTCTGGCTGATGCTGTGGAAAGCCTTTATGGGATTATAACAAGCAGCTAGGAATATGGGAAGCAATTAAAGAAAAAAGGGTTTTCTACGTCAAACACTGTCCCCTGCAACTGCCAGAGATCAGAGATCTCGTGTCTCTGTCAGTGATCAGCAACACAAACACTGGATCTACTCATGTCCTGCTTGGTTGCTTTTTTTGGGTTCTTATGTAGGTGTGGATGTTCTCAGAAGAATTTGCTGCTGTGCTTTAAGCAGAGCTTTCTCCTCCCCCAGCCCCGTGCCAGGGGCTCAGCTGGGTCACAGCCCTGGTGACCTTCTGTGTCCTGACAGCCAAGACTTGGGAGCAGCTGTGTGCCCATCTGAGGTTTCTCTTTTTTAATTTAAGAATTAATATCCCTTCTTGCTTCCTGTTTTCCTACTAGTCTTCAGGGTTTATTTCCCCCCTCTCTTTCCTCATCCAAGCTAGTGGATTTGTTGGCATCTCTGTTAATCCCTTGCACTTTAGAGAGGGTCAGTAAATGATTCCACAATTGAAATTATTCTGATGAGGAAGGAGAAACAACGCATTTCTCCTTCCTGAGAACTGGAAGAAGGAGGCACAAGGTTTTAGGTCACTCAAGGGTCTGTCTCAATACTTGCCCTCAGCACCTCCTTCCTTCCCTTGCCCCTCACATTCTTTTCCAAGGGAGTTTGGACCGGGGCTGTTGTGTGATAGGAGTGTTCCCAGCCTGTTGTTGCTTGAGCTTCCCAAAGGAATGGGCAGGCAGGCTGTGCAGGTCATGTGGAATAAAGTCGAGGAACAGGGCTTTTTTTGATGTATTTCTCAACCCTAATTAGTGGCTCTGGTGAAGTGGTCATTTCACTGTGCTGGCATGGAGGGGTTGTGCTGGGATTGTGCTCTGGCTGTCACAGCCCTGGAGGAGCCTGTCAGCTCCTGCTTGGCCCTTCTGTGAGTGATTCATGGTGAATTTGGGTATTGTATTTAACACAGAGACACACTGCAGCCCTGTCTCCTTGAGCTGGCACATCCTTGTCTGCTCCAATCATCCCTGATCCATAGGATTCACAGCTGTGCTTCCTTCCAGCCCCTTCTGTGTGGGTGACTGTCACTGCTGCTTGAATGTCCCTGGTCAGTGGCTTGAATAATTTCCTGGAGAAGAGTAAACAGCAACATTCCAGTTACTTTGGGTGCCCTCCGTGCAATTCCAGGTTGGAATTCCTAGGAAAGGCATGAGGACTTGTTGTCTGGGTGCCTCACAGCTCCTTCAGTGGGGATTTTCCCTCTGGCAGAGTCAATCTGTCAGCAAGGGGAGAAATCAGAGAAGTCAGGCAGGGGCTGCACAGTGCCAGTGTTGTCTCTGCTGCCCAGCTGGGGCAGTGCAGGCTGTGAGGTGCCTTACACAGAGCTTTGGAACCCAACAAACAACCACAGTGTCTCCTCATGCCCAAAACACCACGGATGGGGACTGTGTGCTTTCAAAGCAAGGAGGTGCTGGTTCTTTTTGCCCTCTGGAGGTTTTAATAGTGATAAAATTGGGAGCCAAGGCTCCAGAGAAGTGATGTTGTCAAGCAGCTGTGTCAAGGAGAGGGAGTGCTGGCAGACCAGCATTGTGTGCTGAAGGTGGAGAATGCAGGAGCTGTAGGCAGAGGGAAATCATGACAGAAAAAGTGGCCTAAAAATGCAAGATACCCCTCAGGATGCTTGAATATTGGCATGGCATTGAAGTCACTGCTCTGATGGGCCCCTCTGGGTACCATGGACTCTGAAGATTGTCAATTCTCAATTGTGTGTGGTTGGCAGATCCAACCACAGGAGTGATATGGCTGTGCAAAAACAGTTTTTGTCTTTATTAGACATAGAGAACTAACCTTTTCCTCTCCTTACCTCTGTTCCAGTCTCTGTCTGCTGCTGTCTCTTCATATTGTTTCTCTTCCTGTCTGAGCTCACCGGATTCATAGCCACTGAAATGTAAGTAAAAGTCATGTTTTCCCCTTGTTTGTGTGGATGTGAATCTTTACAGCTTTACTGTTATCTGAGAGAAATATTCCTGTAATTTCACTAGGTCACTTAGTTGCCTAATGGGTTCGGGATTCCTTTAGGTTGAGTCCAAATTCTCAGACATCCATTCAGCTTTTTAATTTGCTAAAATTAATAGGCAAACTTGGTTCTGAATTATTTTTGATAGAGGAAGCTGTTCCAGCCTTGCTTGATCCTTTATTAGCTGCATGCTGGATTGCATAATTAGCAGCATGGAGAAATGGATTGCATAAAATAAGAATTATTAGTTTAATATCAATAATTGCTTTTTTTTTTTTTTTTTTTTGTAATGTCAGAGCTGAATCCCTGATTCATGCAGGTTTCTTCATTAATGTGTGATTTTTTTTCTTTTTCTGTTGAGCCTTACTGGGAAACCTTGTTCACAGGTTTTGTGCCTGAGGACAAATTGCCCCAGGTGGTGACAGCTTTGAGAAAAATGGAAGTCATTTCTACTTTTAAAAATTGCTCATTGAACAAGCATGATTAACACCGAGTTAATCAGATTTTTTTTCCCCCCCCGTTTTCATGTTCTTCCTTCCTTAAAGTAAACTTCTGGTAACTTAACACATCTACCTTTGTTTTGGGCTGTAGGAAACCTTCTCCATCACCCTGCTGATGTGGCAGTGAGCTCACTGAGCATGAGGCACAGTTCCTGGATAGTTGGGAAGGGTGGAACTTCTGTCAGGCTCACATGATGGTTCTGATAGCAACAGATGTCAGTGCTGAGCAAAAAGGCTCTGAAACCTTGGTTAGATGGAGCATTTTGATAACCAAGAGTCTCTTTCATTGTTTTTGTGCAGCCCTGTCTTGGATCAAGAATATAATTTCAGGAATAATGTTAATGTTGACTAATGTTTAACTGAAGGCAGGAGTGTAATCAAGCTCCAGATCATTTTTTGTGCCTGTTGCACACTTACTTCAGAGATAGTATCTCAGATTTCTTGCTTGCTCACTGTTGCTTTGACTTCAGTTCCTTGGGTTTCTTGTTTTAAAAAACCGAGAAGCTAGACAGACTGCTTCAAGTAAAGCACTGCTTTTTCTTGCTCTCCTCTTAGATCTCATTCTCTTGCCTGAGAGAGTTTTCTTTTTTCTTTCAGTTTTTCTTTCAGTTAATGCTTTACAGGAGGAATTAGTAATACTTACCTAGTTTTGACCCAGTTATTGGAGTGCACTTGTCTTTATGTAGTGGCAGTTTCCTGACTAGAAATTCCTTTCTGAACACCACAGTTGCATAATTCTCTGAGGCCTCTTCTTGCTTTTTCCTTAAGGAGATGATACATTTTCCACAAAAAATATTGGGAAGTGCTGTAAGTGTGCTCAGCTGGCAAGTTCCTCATTAAAAGCTCAGAGAGGTGGTAAGTGCCTTTCCCAGCATGAGCTGTTTGAGGAGGAGGTGTTTGCAGGCCATAAAGCAGTAAAGATTTGAGAGAGGATGTCGTGAAAGAAGTCCGGGACAAATGACTGCAGGAACCTGGATTTGTCATGGACTGTCCAACACAAAAGCTCACACAAAAGAGTAGGAAAACCTCCTCCTGATGAGTTACAAGTCATCAGACTCTTGCTGGGAACATTCACCCCCAGCACTTGTGAAAGGCTCTCCCAGAAGGGCGGAAATACTTCAGAAAGTCACTTCAAGACCTTCCCAGTTCAACGACTTCGAAAGCAGGAGTAAACTTTTCTTTTTCCATTTCTTACTCATTGGTTTTGCTTCTGAGAAACCCAGTTGAAGTTGTTGTGGGCCTCTTGTGTTTCCCTTTCAGTCAGGTATTACTGGCAGTGCATTGTGAGGCAGCAGAGCCTCATCACTGGGAATAAGAATTGAGAGCCCTGCGTGGTCTGGAACTTGTGGGAGCTCAGTGCTGCCATTAAACTGGGTAATAGCAAATAACAGAGGAAATACTGTCTCAGAAAGGTTTCTTGAGCCTTGTTTGCCCATGATGCAAATACTTAAAATGTGTGGAAGATTCCTTAGGTGCAAACTGTTCAGTTCTCATCAACTTCTATTGCAAGCTTCAAGGGGTTTTTTTTTAGTATTTAGAGTCTCCTACAACAGATACCTCACCCAGACTGAAGTTTCCCAATGCCAGCCAGGACCTGAATGATTACAGCTGTGCAGTTCCATGGGATGAACTTTCCTGCTTTGTCATTGCCAGCTGTGCTGTGAGACTGCATCACTCCTTCTCCTTTTGTGTCATGTTTCCCTTAAAGCAGTTGACAGAGCCAAGCTGGGTGGGGAGAGTTGCACAGTTTTGATGACAAGGTGAGCACTTGGCCTGGTGTTTTTTATCAGAGACATGGCAGGTTCCCTGCTGAGCACTCCTGCTTCCCTCAGAGCCCTGTTACACCGAGAGAAACATGAGAAAGGAAGGTCTGCTCTGCACCACACTGACCCCAAATTCTCACTGGCTCCTGCCCACTGCTGGGCTTTCTTCCACGTTCACATGAATGCAGCAACCTCCGTGCCTGGTATTACTCGAAATCTCGGTTTGGCCACTCTTGCCCAACTTCAAAGCTGTTTTTCCTTGACCAGCCCGTTGTCGTAGCATTTACAGTCTCAGCTGCTGAAGGCTCGTCTGGGTGGCAGACAGCCAAGAAATGACACCCTCATCTCGAGGATCACACTCATAGCCCTAAACCCAAACATTACCTGTTGGGGAGGACAGCAGCTGTGTCATAACTCGTGTGGGCATTTCTAATGAGCGCCGAGGCTGTGTCTGTGCACAGGAGCTGACTCCAGTTAGGAATTCCAACCAAGACACTGCAGGAAGCTCATGGAAGGGGTAACACACTCTAAAGGCACGTCCTGGTCTGCTGCTGACGACTTTCCTGGGGAGACCAGCCCTGAGGAGGGTAGAAAACTCCCAAGTTATTCATCTTCCAGATTTATCGTGTGACCCTCACAGGCCTGTGAGCAGCCACGAAGGAAATCCAAGCTTGGCACTTAGGTGGGGCTGCATCCTTCCCAGGAAAAGCACAGGGAAGGGCTGGTGAGGGAAAAGGGCTTTTTTCTTTTCTCATTCACAACCCATCATTGGCATTAAGGGGAGGGCAAGTTTAACTCTGGAAGTCAAGGATCTGCTTGATTTTTAGGTTTTTTTTTGTACTCCAGGCTGAGAGTGACTGAAGACTTAGTCCAGACTTCAGGCATTGGAATGTCCCCATCCCTGGAGGTGTCTAAGGAGCACCTGGACATGGCACTCAGTGCTCTGGGCTGTGTGACAAGGTGGGGATGGGTCACAGGCTGGACTCCATGATCTCGGAGGTCTTTTCCAACCTAAGTGATTCCAGATCAAGAACCTTGATGAATCTTCTCAATTCTGTGAAAGGTAAAGAAAAGGAGCTCTGTGCTCCACATTTGAACCTCTGAAAGATGAACAGCATCAAACACTCCTGTCCCACTGAGCCAATGACTCAAATGGCTGAAGAAATTAAGTTAAAGAGTTAAATGTGTCTGGTTTTTCCTGGGCAAGATCAATAGTTGGTTGAATTGAGAGTAGTCTGAAGGCTCAAAATGCCTTGCCCTGCCTTTAGCAGCCTCCTCATTCCTCTGCTGCTGTGTTGCAAATCAGAAGCACAGAAATCACCCATCTCTTTTCCAATTAACTCAGATCAGTGCTAGACACTAATAGCTGGCAAGATGATAATCTCACAGTTTTATCACCGTAATTAGGTCATGAATTATGTCCTGTAAGATCAATAACAGTTTTCCAAGTATTCCATCATTAAGGATTAAAGATGTAATTAACTAATCTAGCCTGCCTTGCATTGGCAGCCAGGGGAAGGGGTAGGAGGGTATGAATGTGGTGCTTGTGGTATGAATGTTGCTGCTCAACGTTATTTCATCTGCCACAGCACACTGTAGGAAGAAACAGACTGTTCCTGGCAGTGTTTGCTTTTTCTTTCTGTTTTGGTTTTTTTTTTTGTTGTTTTTTTGGGTTTTTTTAATGTAATAACAGATGAAAACTTACCTGAAGTTGCAAGCTTGCTAATTGTAAAGCTGAGCCCCTCCTGCAAGGCAATTAATTACTTAAGCAGAAGATCTGCAGTAAAATTACTGCCTTTTCATGAAAGCATAAACCATGAATCATGGAATCATGGAATATCCTCAGCTGGAAGGGGCCCACTAGGATGATCAAAGCCCAATTCCTGGCCTGAAACAGGATAGCCCCAAGAAGGCTGTCAGGAGTGTAGGAGAAGCAAAACTCCAGGAGTTTCAGGGAGCAGTGTTCCTTGTCCACACTGGATTCATTTGCAAGCCCAGGACTGATGCTGCAGAGCAGCAGGATTGCCACCAGACCCATCTTCAGAGGCTTTTTGTCCCCTAGCTCTCCAGAGTGTGTGGGGTGTGTTTTGTGGCTCTCAGCCCATGGAAATACCAACCAGCAGAGTGTGATCCTGCTGCAACAGGGGTTTCTTCTGCTGCAAACCATAATCTGGGAGCACATGCCAAGAGATTCCTGCATCCTGACACTAAGCTGGAGATGCACCTCCAACCCTGCTGGCTCATCCAGCTGAGGCAGATGAAATGCTGGAGCCAACCAGCCCAGCACAGGCAGCACAGCTTTGTAGGCAAAGAGGAATGGGAGTTGTAAAGCTGCTCCTGCCACGGGCTGACCTTGAGCCAGACACTTTTCTGCAGAAGGATGTAATCCTGAGCAGCCCTGAGAGAGGTAGGCAGGTAAGAAGCTTAATGAATGTTTGGGTAGCAAGGTGGGGATTACCTAAGACGAGGTGTTAGACACTTGTGTGGGGTTGCTGTGCCCTGTGTGGGCTTCAGGAAGCGGAAGGTCGTGTCATGATGTCATCTGCAATTCCTGACTCAAGTCTACATTGACGTCTTTCCAACCCTTCTCCTTCTTCCTGTCTCCTGGAGAGCTGTAATTCCTTCCTTTGTAGGGCAGCGTGTTTGCTGTGCTGCACAGCTGATCTGGGACAAGGACTTCACACTGCAGAGCTGATTGGGATGCAGGAGATGACAAATAGCAGAGTAACAGACGCATGGTGCAGTAGAGAGTTTTTGCTGACCTGCTCGTTGTTTCTTCACACAGATTAAAAAGAAGATTTGTCTGATGTTTTCTGCTCTGGCACTGAAGGTGTGGTGGTGCAGGAATCTCAGCATTGGGGGGTTGTGTTTCTGGAAGGTGGTTGGTTAGAGTTGAAAGGGCAAATGGAGCCAGGAGGGCTCACCTGAGAAAGTCTTTTGAGAAGCTTTGGGCTTCCTCAAGAAAGAATAATTATTTTCCCTCTTAGGCATGGGGTTCTGGAGATCAGAGGGTGCCTCCTGGGAGTTGGAGGACAAGGTAAAATGCAGATTTTTGGAGTAAGTGGCTGTATTTTCTCTGTGGCTGATGAGTGAGGAGGAGGCTGGCTGATTGTTTGCTGTGAAAGGGGGAGAAAAAAGGCTAAAACCTGAAGCAGGCACTTAGGGCAAGGAGGACAGAGCACAAGGCAGATGTGTGAAGCTCTAGAAGGTGGATGCAGTGTCCACCCTCAGATCCAAAGGGCTGCAGGCTCTTCAGCTGTTGAAATGCTGAAGTTAATGGCCAGAGCTGCTGGGTGGGAATAAGTCACTGGGGAAGTTTTGTTTCTGGGGAAACGAAGCTGTTGTATCATAAATCTGAGACCTAAGGCACAGGGAACAGGTCTGACTTTCTTTGGATAAAACCCTGAAGCCAGGCTGTGCCCTCTGGCTGCTGTGGCCCCCTTTCCTTCTCCCTCACATGCCATTGGCATGATCTGGCCAGAGGGTCCCTCCAGCTTTTTGCCTGGAACGCTGGAAGTCTGTAAGGCAGCTGGAAGTTTGTAAGGCAGTGGGGTAAGCAGCCCAGCAGCATCACTCAGGAATGTGAAATATTTCCAAGTGGCTCTTTCTAGAAGTGAAGCAGATTCCTGATGTGTGGATCATGGAGAAACTTCCCTCCCGTTCCTTGGGTCAGGGGTGGGAGGCTCCAGCTCTCACCTGTTGCACTCCTTGTACTTTCAGAGCTCTGCTCACCCTCCTTTATTGTGCAGCTTTTATTCAAACATTCCTTAGTAGAGCCAGGAAAACACCAACTCCTACGTGTTTGGAGAAGGTACACCATGCCTTTGGAGTCACAGTGTGACCGATATCACTGCCTCTCTCTGCCTGGCCTCAGGTTTTATTTCCCTTGTGACCATCCCAGATTTACTGTTAAAGCTGTTACTCCTGGGACACTTTGTATTCCAGGACAGACAGCTATAGAGTCAACTTCTTTTCTTCCACCAGAGATATTTCTCCTTCAGGAAGAGTGGCTAGAGGGGGAATAGTGCTTTTCCTGGTGTCCCAGGAGAGTCTGATTAAATAGTAGGAAGGCTGTGTGCAATTTGGCTTTGTGGCCCTGGGTGGGAGAATGGCAAGGGACATGAGAGTGGCAGCCCTTTGCCACCCAAACCTGGGTGCCAGTGGTTCACTGGAAGGAATAGCCTTGACCCTGGAAATTTGCATTACTGTGGGATTTCTAGGATTCTAATACTCCAGATATTTCAGGAGAGAAACGTCCAGTTTGTTGAAAACAACATTTCTTCTGAGGTTTGCCCCAACAAGTGCAGCCTGTGGTGTGTTGTCATTGTACCCTTGGTTCCTCACAGTCAGAGGGAATATCAGTGACACACAAAGGATGCACTTTGGAGCTGGATTTGTCAGTTTGGGCCCTCAGCAAGAGCTGATCATGCCGTGAGGAGGCAGAGGCTGGAGCTGGGAGGGAGAGGCAGGATCCAGCTGGATGGGTGCTCCATGCAAGGTGACGCTGGGGGTTGAAAGGAGGGGGAGGAAAGGAAGGATCCGCTGTCAGGAGCTGTCTGATGTCTGTGGAGTGATGGATTGGGTTATGGAATTTGGAACATGACTAGGAGAGGGGCAGGGGGCTAGTGGGTAAAGAGGAGGAGGAGGAAGTGGCCATGAGCCTTGCCCAAGGGACAGGTTGGGAGCCACTGGTCCAGTGACCGGACTGGGGGACAGGAAGCCAGTTTCCTTTATCTGCAGCTAATGGGCTGTGTGACCTGGACAAGCTGCCCTACTTCTCTGTGCCTCAGTGATCCAGCGAGCAGCTAAGTGACCTCAGCACTTGCCTCCCTATGTCACAGCTTCCCTGTGCACAGTTCATCCCCTGATTTCTGCCAGAGAAATCAGGAATTTTGTTCTCACTCGCTCATCACCGAAAGGCTCCTGCACCTTTGCTGCTGGAGCCACACAATTTCTGACAGTTCAGGGTCAGAAATCAGCAAATACAAACACTGACTGTGCTAGGCTTTTCTCCTGAGAGCTGGGATGTTCAGCTGAGCTGCTGGACCTGACTGTGCTCTGCCAGCCCTGACGTGGGTGCTCCTTTTGCCAGGAATGTCGAGGTGCCCGCGGCACTGGCTGGGCATCTCGACCAGCACAGCGCTGGGAAGGAGCCAGGGGTTTTGAAATGGGCAGGCTGGAACTGGGAAATGGATGGGAGCAATTGGGGAGCACTGAGAGGTGCCTGCCCTGGGGGATTAATGCCCATCCTGGCTGGAGCTGCTCCTCCCAGCCTTATTTGGATATATGACTTAATCCAGCTGCTGCCCAATCTGTCAGTAATGAACACGTAGAGGAGAGAATGCATTCCACCCAGGGGGAGAGGGCTCAGCCAAAAAAGCTACTAACTAGGTCACTGATGAGCAATCTTTCCCCTCCCTCTGTGTCATTTTTATTAATCACTTGAAAAATAGGTTGAGTAATGATTGCAAGCAACTTGTCAAGCCAATTAAAAACAGAGAAAGGTAGGGCTGTGAAGCCGAAGACAAATGCTGTGCTGGTTTTAAATGAGTGTCTGTAAACCCCACTGACCTGTGAGTAATTGCCTCCAAAAACCCTGGCAGCATGTGTGTTTCTCAGTGTGAAGGTTTGTTTCTTCTGAATCCACAGGGCAAACAGTTCATCGTGGCCCTGAGATGTATCACCAGAGCAAAATCACTCTGAATCTGTGGTGTGCACCTTAGCTTGGTGTGACTGTTAGCATGCGGGCTTGTCAAGGAGTTTAGTGCACTTCAAATGTAAAATAAAAAAGAGCACTTACTAGTTTTGTTTTTTGTAATTTGCCTGACTCGAAGTTCCCATAGCTTTATAAACTGCCCAGCTGGAAGAGAAATTGTCAAATGTCACTTGTTGAACAGGGGAAAAAGAGCTTCTAGGTAATCTCACCATCATCTCAGTTCAATGAGGTGAGTCTCCCCTGAGTGGATTCTCCAGGACCATTCAGCAAATTCAGCACTAGGGTTGTTTTGGTTTATTTTTTACATGTGGGATGATTGTATGTGCCAACGATAAATATTTATACTCTTGCATTCCTCTGCCTCTCTATCTGTGTTTTGTCTCCTGTGAGATGCGTGCCAGCACTGTGGGTGCTATGAGACAACATTACTCTTTGGGAGACTGCTGTAGAGTGTGTGAGATCCTGCTGTCCAGGATGTTTCTTCCCATCTGTTCCTGGCTCAAATCCTCTTCTCCTCAATTTTAGTCACCACTTTTGGTTACCATTCATAGATTGAAATGTGATATTAAGGAGAGGGATGCAAGTGTGTCGTGCTGCCTTCCTTCTCTTGCTGCTGCTCTGTCAGCTGGCTGGCAATAACAAAAGGCAATTAGTGACACAAATAAGCTTTCCTGGGGGGTAGCTGTGAGCAGCCTTTCTCTAGAACTATTTATGGAACAAATGGAAAAACACATGCTTCCCTCCTGCCTAAAAGGAGTAGCAGCCCAGGGGAGGGGAGGGTTGGATCAATAACCTGCCACCTCGTCAGCATTAGAGTCTTGTTTTGTAGCACCTCTGAGAACTCAGGGTAGAGAAGGGAACAGGAAACACAGAGCAGAAGTTTTGTTTTCTGCTGGTGCAGGACTTGTTTAAAGCCTCCTGCACTAGCCCAGCAAGAAGTCAAATTAAGCTGTGGTTTGCCCCCATTCCATCCTGGAGAGCTTTCCCTGCTCTCTGTACCTCTGTTGTAACCATCACACAATCAAACCTCCTCTTTCCAGGCTCCTTTTCCCCCTCCCCATGCAGGATTTTGGGGTTTCCCTGTGGGCAGCAGCCCTGTGCCTGATCCCAGCTGTGTTTTTGCCCTTCAGAGTGAATGAGCTCTACGTGGATGACCCAGACAAAGACAGCGGAGGGAAAATAGAGGTGAACCTGAACATCAGTTTGCCAAACCTGCACTGTGAATGTGAGTGCCCCTTTCTCTTAGCAGCTTTTCTTTGTGCTTTAAGGAATACTTGAGATGGGCCCAGACTGGTACAGTGGCCCTTCTTCTGTAACAGGATGGAAATCAAGTAGCTGCAGCCTCTGCCAATATCCCATTGCTTTCTGTTCCAGGCCAGGGCACCTGCTTTCTTGGCTGATCTCCTTCACTGGCTTCTTTCTAAACCTTATTTTTCCCCCTTTTTTTAAATTTTATTTTAATAGAAACCTTTTTCTATCTGGGAGCAAGAAACCTCCCAACTTCCATTGGGAACTCTGAATGCTCCAGCTGGTTGCTGGCTCTTCCCAAGTCACCTGCCTTGTCTGCCTGAAGTTTTCTGTTTGTGATTTGGATTGCAGGGAGCTGGCAGGACAGGGGAGGTGTATTTGTGCCAAATAGGCAGCGTGAAAAGTTTGGTTACAAAGTTTTTCTGGTATAACAATTTTTTGACAAAGGACATTATTAGCTCAGTTTAGTCAAATGTCAGGAAAAAAAGTGTGGATTTTTTTCAAGTAAAAGCAATACATGCCTTTCCTAAGCAACCTTCCTGTTACTTATTTTGTTTGATTTTTTTTTTTGTCTTCTCCCTCCCACCCCTGCAGTGGTTGGACTGGACATCCAGGATGAAATGGGAAGGCACGAAGTGGGTCACATTGACAACTCCATGAAGATCCCTCTCAATAATGGGGATGGCTGCAGGTTTGAGGGCCATTTCAGCATCAACAAGGTGAGTGGCAGTGACAGTGGCTGAGGGTGTGCTGGCTGGAGAAATGCTGGCAGGATCCATCTGTAAAAAAATGAAAATTTGAAAATCTATGCCTCTCCTGCTGTGTGTGTGTTTATGACCCTGATCAGACAGAAGTTTAAGTCAGTGTGGGGAGAGGAGGCTGCATGGCCAGACCCACAGGGAATGTGTTAAATCAGGGGTTTTCTCCACTCTCCAAAGCAGGTGATGGAGACAGAGCTGCTGAACAGAGAGAGCAGCTCTGTGCAGCAGCTCCACATGTGAACACCCTACAGATGCCAAAGAGTTTCTGTGTTTACTCCTCACGACTTTTGCACCTCCAGAAGGTGACTCACTGTGGAGAGGGCTTTGGCAATGGCTGCATCCCAGCTCTGCTTTGTTCTGAGAGCTGCAGAATGACAGGAATGTTCCCTACTGGAGGGTGCCAGGGCTCCGTGCTGGGATGTTTGGAATACAGCACGAGGCCCGGCGCATGCTTGGTGGGGATGCTCTGCTTCTGTCTCAAGGAATGAAAATCCAGGCCTGGAGGAGGCTCCTCTTTGGGCTGGGTGTGTTCAAGATTGAATAATCTTGCTATGTAATGCTGGAGATGACTTGCTGGGGTGGGGGAGGCACTGGTGGGACCCGCTGATGTCCTAAGAAGGGCACACCCTTTATTCACTCCTCTTGGTGTACCACGGGCTACAAAATCCTCCTTCCTTCTTTTCCTCCCAGGTCATGTTAAAATACATCTAAAAATACTAGGCAGGACCTCTTGCTGATTCTGTGGCATGGAAAGGATTAGGGATTTAAAAAGAGGACTTATTCCTCATCTCCAAGCCACCAGGATCACTGGCAGCTGAAAGTCCCCAAAACTGAGAAGGGGACAATTGTCCAGACAATTCCCAGCACACAGAGCTGATACCTGGGGGTTTGTGTGCTGGGTGTGGTGTGTCCTGCTCACCAAAACAGCTCCAAAAGGGGGTGCAGAGCGTGGCATTGAGGAGCTTCCTCCACTGCTAATCTGTGTCCCATTTAGTGGCTGGGACAGCTGTCTCAGGGAGGGGAGCTGACCCAGGACTCCTGGCTCTGGAAGCCTGAATCTCCTGTGTGTGACCTGAAAATCTGCAGTCCCTTGGCAGGAACTGGACAGGCTGAGCTGGGAGCTGCAGTGGGACCTGGCCAGGCTTGGAAATCTGAGCAAGGCTTGCAGCTGGGTGTTGCTGTCCCAGCTGCTGAGGGAGGACAAGGTGACAGTGAGGTGATGGTGTGTGCTGCTTGCTGCAGGGCCTGACGCCCTGTTCCCCCGGCTTGTTTATGACACAGCTGGTGTCCACACCTGAAAGTGTTCCCAGGAGTGCACTGCTGTTCCTCAGGTCATTAAATCAGCTTTCCTGAAAGCACATGGAACGGGCATGTGGCCTCCTGTGGCCCTGCTGTGAGGTGTCTCTGCTGAGAGCACGCTGGGCACCAGTTGTATAAGCAGCCTCCCACTCCTGCCCTGGGCAGTGCCACGTTGCTCCTCTGTGTTGCTTCATTTCACAACCTTTTCTCAATAGGAAAATATTCTTGCACCCACCATGGCAGTGATTGAGCTGGATCTGCTGAAAGACTTCAGGGCTAGTGACCTGAAAAGTGTGTGCATGCAGAGTGGTGCCATCAGAGTGACACCAGGGCTCATTTTCTGTCTTGGAACTAAGCCTTTAGGTGAAACTTGTATTTTTCAGTTCTTTGTATTTCCCTCCATTTAAAAAAATAAAAAGGAAGGGCTCCTGCTGGCTCCTGCCAGGTGGAGAAGGAAAAGATCTAGGTTAGTTTGTATGGGATGCCCACATGGGTTTGGTGGTGGATATTCTCTTTGTATAAAACTCATTCTTGCACACAATCTCAAAGGTAAAGTTGCTCATGACTGGTACCTGGAGAGAAATCTATCCCCAGCTTCCAGGGCTGCTCTGCAGCAGTGGGCCCATTTGCAATTGCCAGATGTGGGAGTAAGACATTGAGCAAGAGAGGTGGGAATTTTATTTTAGTGGGGATGAAAGACATAGCCTTAAGTGCTGGGAATCCCTGGAGCTGGGAGTAACCCACTCATCATATCCTGGTCAGGAACATCAGCAGTGTGGGGTTGCAGACTCACGGGCAGCAGGACTTGAGTGTGGTGGTGTTGGTCAGGTGCAGGAAGCTATCACAGATTCTTCCATCTCCCTGGAGGGATCCAGGCATTCCCATGAGCATCACAGAGCCTAGCAATGCCTTGAGGGATAAAATGTGAAATCTTGTCTTCCCTGTCTTGGCTAATTTTAGGTCCCTGGTAACTTCCACGTGTCGACGCACAGCGCGACGGCGCAGCCCCAGAACCCCGACATGACTCACGTCATCCACAAGCTCTCATTTGGGGACAAGTTACAGGTGAGTCCTGAAAATTCCCTGGCTGGAGGGGAATGCAGTGAGAGTGCTTTAATATTAGACACCTTGGTTTTATGGAAGGCCTGTGTGTCCCTGCAACATAGGCTCAAGTCTGGAAGAGTTCCCAGCAGCTGCCACCAGCTCGGGCAGGAGCAGTGTCCAGGCACAGAGCCACGGTGCTGTTTTCTTCTGAAACTCCAAGTGCTTTTGGAAAACCCTGTGGTTGTCTTCCTGCAATGGGGTTAGAAATGAGGGTTTGTGGCTCAGCAAAATCCTGTTTTTAGCATGAACACAGCAAGCAAAGCTTTCTGCCTTTGTGGAGGAGCAGTGATGCACTCAGGGAAGATGTGTGCTCGCTACTGTGTTTACCACAGCAGCAGTCAAACTCTTTTTAATTCACTTCACTGTACTTGTATAGCAGACACCTATTAGTCAAATTTGCTCTGTGAAACACAAGTTAGACTTAGCCAATTCCCTGCTGGGAAGAAGCTGAAAGCGTGCACTTGCCCAGTGGATAGAGTTTCACCAGGTGCTGCAAGTTATGTAATATTACCTGATTTCTCAATAAGAACAGATTACAGCATTTCTCTAGCCTACTTCCAAGGAGCTGGCCTCACAGGTGGGAGTTCCACATGTGCACACCCAGCTTGAGACTCACCCTAAACATTACTTACCCTTATAGCCTCTCTGTAATCTTCTTCCCTCAGCACAGACGTCTCATTAGTCTGCTCCTTGTACACCCACTTCCAAAACCCTTTTTCATGCTAACAAGTCTAAGCGTTGCTTTGTAGTCTTCTGATTCTGCTCCCGGCTTCTTTTAGGAAATATCTTGTGTGGGAATGAGGAAATATTAGCGTATAAATAAGCTTGGCTTAATGTCTGTAAAGCACACTGAGATTATGAAAAATATTAGGTGAGTGGTAATAGGGAGTTGTGCAGCCTGCGTGGGAAATGGGTGCTCTGAGGGAGCATTGCCATTGTTTTATCGTGGGGCCCTGGAGTCAGGCAGCTGCAGTGTGAATCAGCATGGAGGAGGAGCCTGGAGAGACAAGCAGCAAGTGTCTTCAGTCCTTGTGGTGAGAAACCTGCCTAGCAAACGTGGAGTTGGCTCCTGACTCGGACAGGTTCAGAGTATTTTCAGAGTTCAGGGTAACTGCTCATGGGCTGAGTGCTCAGGGAGGGAGCACGTAGGTGCTGCTGGTGCAGACAGCAGTTCAGCAGCACAAATTAAAGGAGGTTCTGGTCACCAAACAGGTGCTACCACGACTCAGCAAGAGTGAGAGCCAGCAAGTGTGGAGAGCTTTAAATCTGTCTCGGTGCACCTTTGAATATTTCAGGTTGTTTCCACCTGCTTTGATGTAATAAGAGCTCATATTCCTTGAAGAGGGTGAGGAGCTCCTCACTCACCTGGGTCATGTGCTGGGAGCTTGTTCTTTGTGGGTTGTTACTGTCTCTGCCACAGTGATCCACTGAGGGACAGGCTCAGGTTTTCTGTTCTCCAGAAAAACCAGTCTCTTTGAGGCAGAGATTTAAATATCATCTGGCACTGAATGACCTTTGAGTCTTCATCAGTACTTCATGCACAATAGTGGCAGACTTCCTGTTGATTTTTCCCTCGTTTAGATGAGATCAGAATTAAAATCTGCAGAATTAAATCTCATGCAGTGAGTTCCTGCATTTCAGGTAACCCAGTAAGGAGAGAGATGAGTAAAGCAGGAGATGATGCCTTTTTATTATTAGGGGCAGACAGCTTTCCTGACGAGGTTAAACCCAGGATTATTCAACACTATAATGCAGAGCTCAGTAGAAATGATGATTAAAAATACAACATCTATTTCCACATCTCTCTCTTTACTGGATTACCTGATAGCTGGAGGTAGGAACTCATTGGTTTGAATTTTGGTCTTGTCTACACGAGGGGGAAATCTGCCAAAAGTTTGAAATGGACCTTAAAGTCTCTGGTCCAGATATTCTATAAGAGACTTCTTAGCTGTATCAAGAATGGGAGACATAACACTGTAGCCCACTCCAGGGGCTTCTTTTCCTTCTTATGCCTTTTACAGGGAGTAAAGAATGAGCACAGCCTGCAGGTGTAGTTTGGAATGGTCGTGGCTGTGTGAAATCCCAGCAGAGCAAAAGGCCCTGCAGCAGGAGCAGCTGTTGCTTTTGTCTGCTCCTGTTCCCAGCACCTTCCAGTTGAACTTGATTTTGTCTCTCCAGAATCTCCTTTCTGCTGAGCAAAACTGGGTCACTTGCTGCTTCCTCCATCATCCACTGTGTAGTGTTGGGAACAGGGAAATGTCCCTTAGGGTGGGACAGAGCCTTCCAGTGCTGTCAGCTGTGGAGAGGGTCTGGGAAGGAGATGGCATTGCCCTGTTGGTGAGCTGAAACTGTCACACCCATAACCAAATCCTCCTTCCAAACTCTTCTTCCCTGTTGTCTGACTTAAGGTCAGGAATTTCTGGGCTGTGGAGTTCTTTGTCCTTTCTTTGTACCTGTGAGCAGCACAACCTCTGACCTACAGCTGCTGCCACGGGCTTTTCCCTGGCTGGAGAGTTCACACATGGGTTATTCTGTTGGTGGAGATCAGACTCCAGGTCACAGTGTGTGCAAGGCATGGAAATCCTGTTATTCTGGGCAAACAGACACTCACAGGTCTGAAATGAGCTGCAGGAAAAGCTGAAGGGGTGCCAATGTTGGGATGTCCAAAGCTGATGGGTTATACAGACCCAGCTGCTCTGACATGAGCCACCTTTAGAGGAGAGCTCCTGAGTTTTAGCAGTGTGACTCCCATTTATTTCCCTTTCAGCCTGATAAATTAATTTCACTGTTAACTCTGCAGAGCTCTTAGGAAATACCTCATGGTGAAAATTTCACAAGTGACCTCTTCCAACTGCAATTCCTTTAGCTTTGGAGTGGTTTTGGAGTTTCATCTTGTAAGATGTTGTGCAATCAGCTTTTTCACTTGGAACCAGCCACTGTGATGATGGTCACTGAAAGATATTTGGGGTCATCTCTTACTGGGTTGAGGCTTTGTTTTTTGGAAAGGTTGAATCAGGCTGATCCCCTGGTTACAGGGTAGGGAAGCAAAGGTCAAGAGTATCAAGAGCAGAGTTTCTTCATCCTCCTTTTTGCTTTCCAGGTCCACAACGTTCACGGAGCATTCAATGCCTTGGAGGGAGCAGACAAGCTCAGCTCAAACCGTGGGTATTCCTGGGGATTGCAGCTCTCAGCCACCCTCTGCAGGGGAAAAGCAGGGCTGTTCATGCAGCACTGGTGTATCCACAAGTCTTTCATTTGCCTCTTTAGCCAAAATGATCCAGGCATTGCTGGCTGACATTTCCATTTCCTCCAGTGCTGCAGAAAAGGCTTAGCCCAAAAGGTCCTTTGCAGTCCTTATGGAGTTTTTTATTCCATATCCTGTTCCTGTAGGGTCCCTTTGTTGCTGTTATTTCCACCAGAACTTTTCCTTGTACTTGTGTTGTAAATTACCTTTAAATTTCTACCCAGTGGATGGCAAGAGGGACGTTTTCATGATCCTTTATGACCAGCACAAAAAGGAAATTCAATGCATGCTACAATTCGGTGTAAAGAGTTGTCTCTCAAATGTTCAGGCTCCTCCAGGACATCAGTCTTGCCCATTTCTTGAAAGAAAATTTCCGTGGCTGTTCCTGAAGCTGTACAGTTGTGGTTTGGGGCTTCTTTTTTACCTCCAGGAGCCAAATGTCATCATGTTACACTTGGCTAGAGGATCCTGCAGCGATGTCATTTAGAATTCTGTCTTAGAACTGTTTTAGCAGACACAAACCCCAGAAAGAGCCATTTAAATAATGAAAAAAAAAAAAAAAGAAAAAAGAAAAAAAAGAGTTAAGCAGCTGTAGGAGAAGGAAGATGAGAAAGCAAGAAAGAAATGGAAGTACACAGGTTGTGATACTTCAGGGATTTTTTGTCAAAACTGTCTGCAGCCCTAACCTCAGCCAGTTCCTGATTTAACCAGGCTGTGGTGATGATAAAAGTGTTGCCATTTATAGCTGCAAGGAAGGTTCAGTAACCCAAACCTTGGGTGGGTTGTGGTCCTGCAGAGGTGATGGGTGGCTTCTGGTGTCACCCAAGTCCCTGCCAGGGTTCTGAACAAAGGGCAGAGCTGTGGGCTGAGAAGCTTTGTCACTGAGATAAGGAGGAGGGAGACACCCTTTTGTGTGAGTTGCTGCACTTTGAATTGTTCTGTGGGCTGGCTCCTTTCTCTCAGTGCTAACGTGGCCTTCCCTTTCCTCCCCTGAGCACAGCCCTTGCCTCTCACGACTACATCCTGAAGATCGTGCCCACGGTGTACGAGGACATGAGCGGCAAGCAGCGCTACTCCTACCAGTACACGGTGGCAAACAAGGTAAAGGAGCAGCTGCTTCTCCAGGAGGCTCCTCTGCATCCCAGGGGATGCTCAGCCACCGTTCCTTCCCCTCCTGCTCCTGCCTGTGCCCTGGGTTTGTAGGTGAGCAGTAGCCTCTGCTGGGAGAAGGAGGAACTGAAGCTCTGCAGAGTGGGGCTTTTCCTGGTTGCCAGGGTTGGGATTGTGAGGGCTTGGTGGTGTCCTGGGGAAGGTGTTCTTCCTCCTGGCGTGGTCCCCTGTCACTTTAGCTGATGTGGAGTTCTGTAACTTGTGTGGGAGGTGTTCACAGGCTGCAGGAACTCCTGTTGTGCCTGTCAAGATGCATCTGGATGGAAGCTGTAATCCAGCTGAACACACAAAACATCACTTACACCTGGGATTAGTAACACAGCAGTCTCAGTTGTGATGGATGTGAGACAAATAAATCAGCAGAGTTTTTAGCTTTATACAAATGTTGGTTTCAGGCACTAAGCCTACTGAACTGTAGCAGCAAATACATGCTGGTTGAGTATTTCACTGTCCCTGCTTTATGACAGTAAATTATCACAAAATCCATTCGTTTGGAAAAGATCCAAGATCACCAAATCCTACCAGTGACCAATTCCCACCTTGTCACCCAGCCCAGAGCACTGAGTGCCACATCCAGTGTTTTAATAAGTTGATGTACTGAAATTTTTTTTAAGGAAAAAAAAAAAAAAGACTCTATTTACTTTTTAAGGTAAAAAGCATCTTCCAGTTGAAAATGATTCACCATTCAGGTGCTAAATGAAAGTCCAAAATCTGTTGTAATATCTAATTACTTCTAGTTTGCCCTAACTGATAATTAAGCACACACTCTCCTGGATTAGTTCTCAGATTAATGTTCCTGACTAGTGACTTTTGGGCCTGCTTGTATGGCGTGTCCCAGGGATTTGGACATCTCCCTCTGTTCAGATTACAATGTATTTGTTCTGCTTAATGTCACAACTGCTGTTCTGATAAGACTCCTGTGACAGGAGCTCTGAAAGTAATTTGGAAAATAGACAGCAGGAGCTTCTGACACTTCTGTGAGCTTGGCTGAAAATTGGGGCGTTCAGCCAAGTCTGACTCATTAGGGCAGGATTGCTGGTGGGGAGAAGGGGAGAGGAAGGAAAAAATGAGGTCAGTTCTGTCAAAACTGAGGTGCTGAGAAGCACTGCTGCCTCTGTGCTTTCCTGCCGTGGTGCTTCAGTCCTTTAGTCCCACAGAGAGTGGGAAAGGGAACTGGGAAGCCACTGGAACAGGCTGGCACAGAGTGGCTGGTGTGAGGAGAGGCTGAAGGGTAAACTCTGTCTCCTCTCTTAGCTCCTGTTTCCTCACTTCCCACATAACCACTGTCCCAAAGTGAGCTGCAGAACTCCTGTAAATGCCCTGAACATGACATGACTGGGGACTTCTGCTTCTCTTGTCATCATGGGATAAACCACCTAAAAATAGGGGAATTTGGGGTTTATGTAAGATGATTGAAGATAAATGCTGTTTCACTAGCACACACAGAGCAAAATTAATTTTTTTTTGTGTCATGCTCATGAGTTGCTTATTCTTTTTTCATCTTTCTGAAGGATTTGAGGCTGTCTTTGCCTCTTTGTGAAGGGGAATTTAACCAGGAGAGGAGATGTGAGCTGGCAGCTTGTCACAGGGCTGAGGAAGGGAAGAGCAGCTGGCTGGAGAGGCAGCCTGTGCCACGCTGGGCTCTCCTTGGACTGCGGGGTCCCCAGCCTGCTTTCCTTGGAATTTTCTTCACCCTGTGAATGTCCTGAGCCTTGAACACTGAGATCTATCTCCCCAAGCCAAAACACTGTCTCAAGGAGATGTGGCTTTAGTGGCTAAGCTGGTGTTGGTGCTGGTACTGGGCTGTGTGTCCTGCTCAGTGCTGTCCTGTGGCCGTGGCTGGCACTGCACCTGTCAGGAAACAAATGGATTAAGGGAGATTGTCACTGGAAATCTGGAAGATGTCTCTCCCAAACCAGCCTGGGATATTTTTGGAACCTTTGTCAATATTTTTCGAACCTTTGCCAATATTTTTCTGTATGCAGTTTCATCCTGGCTTTCAGCAGGGGTTCTAAATGTGGTTTGAATGTGATTCCAGATGATTCATACTAAGAGAGCAAAGCATTCCCATTGCTGGTGCCAGTGGGGAAGGGGCCTGACAGAGGAATGCAAGGACGGGGGGGATGTTCAGGCTCTCACAAACGAAATTCCATTTGTTTAGTGAATGATTTATATACAAAATATAGACATAAATGTGATTTACAGAACCAAAACTTCACCTGCAGCCAGGCTGTTTGTATTTTAATAGAGCAGATCTAGGATGGAGAATCAATGACAGCCTTTCTGTTTAGTCCTGTAACTCTGCATGAAGGTGAGAATAATCACCACCACTCTGTCCCCAGCTCTTTCCTTATCAGGCTGTAAAGAGATTATTTTCCTGTTTGATAAGGGTGGGAGGTGAGCAGTCACACAGGAATCCACTGTTTGCTTCTTTCCATCTGGGCCCTGGTACAAAACAGTGGGGTGAGGGCCAAACCCACAGAGGCAGTTCTATGGCAGGCACTGTCTGGAATGTGACTGCTCACATTTTGTGCCATTTTCCCCCTTTTTTCCCCCAGGAATACGTAGCCTACAGCCACACCGGCCGCATCATCCCGGCGATCTGGTTCCGGTACGACCTGAGCCCCATCACAGTGAAATACACAGAGAGGAGACAGCCTCTCTACAGGTTTATCACCTCGGTGAGTTACCCTGAGCCTCTCCTCCCTCCCCCTGCCTTCCTTTCATGTCTCTCCTGAGCCTTTCTTGCCCAGAGGAATTGAGTTTCTGCCTCAGGGCGTTGTGAGGTGGTGGAGATACAGCAGCACTGGGGTGGTGCTGAAGTGTGAAGTGCTCTGACAGCTTCATTTAATAGCTGGGCACAAAATGAAGGGAAATTAACCTGTTCCAGAAGTGCCAGGCTCTGTCTAGGCAGGATGGGCTCTACTGCAGCATGGCAGAAGCTTGAAAGTAAAGCTGAAAAAGCAGGAAATCTGCAATAAATTGCTCAGTAATGATGAGATCAAATGTGCAGAGAATCTGGAATGCTTTGGATTGGAAAGAACCTTAAACCTCATCCCATTCCACCCCCTGCCATAGCCAGGGACACCTTCCACTATCCCAGGGTGCTCCAGCCTGGCCTTGGACACTTTCAGGGATCCAGGGGCAGCCACAGCTTCTCTGGGCACCTGTGCCAGGGCCTGCCCACCCTTTTCCACCCCAAACTCATCCTGTTCTCACCTGGAGTCTTTTCCTTTGTTCAAGTGAGGGGAGGAGAACAGTCAGATGAGACAGAGCTGCCTGTCCTTGCTATCTGCTGGTATTTGGGTGATTTTTACAGTAAATAGGAAGAACACTGGCAGTGGAGATTTCCAGCAGCCACTTCTCTCCTCTCCTACAAGACACTGATCTTTTTTTTTTTACACTGAGTTTTACTCAGTGCTGCTGCTTGGCTTAATATGGGAATGGCAGTTGCAGGCATTTACTCCTGGGTAGAAGTGGAGAAGAGCTGCATTATCAAATTCCAGAGGTGTTTTCCTGACGAGTTACGTTTGGATCTGTCCAGAGAGCATCCTGCAGTCCTGATCTCAGCATCCAGAACAAAGCTGTGCTGGCCAAACTGCTCATTAGGCAAAGAGCTATTTAAAGATCCTCCAGAACTTAAAAAAAAGTGTCTTCAGGGACTTGGCTTAAACTTGAAGCTGCAGTGAGCTGTGCCAGTGAGGCATGGTGGAATGTGAGGCAGTTGATAAATTGGCTGGAGCGAAGACCTCAAATTCTGATTTTTAAACTGTTTGACTGCTTTAATTGGAAGTCACATAAACAGTGTGGCAGAGTTGCACTTCAAGATTTTGACTTTGCAACTTCTGATAAACAACGAGTTCCCTTCAGTGAACTTTAGACAGTGACCTCTAGGATACACAAATAACCAGATCAGGGGGCTTGAAGTAAAACCTAAATGTCGTGGTGGAAGACTTTCTCTTCTTAGCACGTCTGCTTGGCTTCAAAACATAATCCTAAAAAAGGTCAAACATTGGCATTTCATGACTTGGCATCTCATTCTGCCTCTGCTTCTTTCCCTAAAATCATGCTCCCAGAGGTTTCTTACACATCTTGTTGGGGGTGAAAGTGTGGAGGTGTTTTCATGGGAAATGATTTGATAGCTGGGATTATTCTTTAATTTTGTTATCAGCGTTGATTCACTGCTGATCTGCCATTATATGCCTATAAAAAGCATCTTTTTTGAATTGATGAGTTGATATAAGGGACCACAGGAGAGAATTTCCTCCCTGGTTGCCACAGTGACATTTTGGGTTTGTATCTCATTTGAATTTATATCCCAAAAACTGAAATGTGTGTTTCCTGTTGAGAATCCAAAAATGGAGCAGCGGATCCACAGAAACAGAAGTTCCACTTCTATTTCTGAAAAGATTTAAAGGTTGATTAATTTTCATTAAATAAGAATTTCAGTTTCCCCTCTTCCCCAAAATAACAGTCCTTTCTACACACCACAGTCCTCACTGGACAAAGTCTGAGTGTTGACTCACTGGCCCCAGGAAGAATTTTGCCCTGTTCTGTCTTCAAAGGCAGCCAGGCACTTTCTGGCTGCTTAAGGAAAGTTCTGCAGTTGATTTTTGGCTGCTTTCTTTGGTCCTGTAAATGGCTGCGGTGTCAGGCAGCTCAGTGGGAGCTGTTCCAGTTGAATATCCTCACTCTGGAGGGTGAGGATGATGCTGGTGCTGGCAGTGGCAGTGTCAGGGCGTCACACAGGTGTGACAGACACTCCTGGTGTGGAGGCAGAGCCTGTTTCCAGGGGCTGGAGCCTGGCTCTCAGTCTGGGCCATCTGGTGAGCTCCTCCTTTGGGGCAGGTTGCTGTACAGGAGGGCAGCCTTGGCTCTGCATTTGCAGCTTCACAGCCTTGCAGGGGGCACTGAACAGCCTGGGAGGGGGAGCAGCACTGCAGAGCAGCAGGACACCTCCAGCCCTGCCTGTTTGGATGGCATCATCTGTTCTTTAGCCCCTTCCTGTATCTCCAGCCTGGCCTTTTGCATCACAGTTGCTCTGGAGACCAGTGAGTGATGAGCAGCACTGGGCTGAGGGCCAGCAGGGCTTGGGCTGGGGCCTGTGGAGTCACTGCCTGGCCGTGGAAAGCATCAGCTTCTTCTGAGCAGCAGCTGCTCAGTGTGAAAACCACAAGACAGGCTCTGGGATAGGAGCTCTTTCACTGTTTATTTGGGCTCCCCTGTGGCTTTAAATTAGTCCTGGCATGGGGGGTGATCCTGGGGACTCCAGAGAGGCTTTAGGGAGGTCAGTGTTGGAGGGAAGGACACACTGCTGAGGGATGATCCCGTGGGAGAGGGCTGTTGGCTGTTCAGCAGGGAGCCAAAGGCATCTCCTGTGCTGCTGGCAAGGTTCTCTGATGCTTTGTCACTTGTGACTTTGCCCTCCAAAACTTCAGCACTGCAAAGAGCAGCATTGCACATTGCATTACCTGTAGCAGCATTCCCACATCCTCTCTGTCTCCCTTCTAACTCATGCCTGCTCCTTAAATTTTTGTGGTGGGAAGAATTACCCTAATTTTCTGTACCATATCCTAATTTTCTGTACCAAAGCCTGTGCAAAGGCTTTGGTTTAGCATAAGTTTTTGGGGTTTGTTTTTTTTTTTTTTTACTTTCCATATCATGCTCAAAAAAGTTCAGTACTAAATAGATTTATGTTACTTGTGGGTCAGTGCTGCCACTGTCACTGTTCCATGAGTTTGCCAGGGATCCTGGAATTAGCCACAGACATTTGGCAGAGTATTCAACACAGGGGGGTTTTTTGCCTGTCAAACTGCACTGCTTAAAATCAACTCATCCCTCATAAAGAGAAACCATTCAAGACCTCCTGGTTGAGGTTATGGAGCAAGGGGAAAAGTTTCAGTTCTGAAAATTCATGAGTTCCTGTAAGTGGCCAAACTGAAAGAAGGTTTTATCATGAGATCAGTGTAGGGGCTGGGAGGGGAGGGCAGGCAGAAAGCAGCCAAAGTTCTGCTGAAACATTCAAAACCCAAAGATTTTTTTTTTCCTGGTATAAGAGGACTCATCTGGCCTCTAGGTGTGAAAAAAAAAAAATTAAACTGGAAATAATGGAGGGTGGGAACTGGAGCAGAGTGGTTGCAGGCAGAGTAATTTCAGCCATGGGAACTGGTGCTGACAGGTGTCACAGATTCAATCCTGTGGCATTTTAAAGCCAAGACATGTTCTGCAAGATGTGCTGAAAATCTCTGGGTGGGATTCTGCAGCTTACTTTACTAGGAAAGGGTCCTACGGGTCCCCTCTGACTTTATAAGTAATTGTCAGAGTTTAGGACATCCCAGAGGAGCAGTCATGTGTCTGACACTTGCCTTTCTGTCACCTTTCCTCCTCCTGTGCATCCACTCGTGCTTTCCTTTAGGCAGAGCCTGCCTCCCTCTCTCCTGTGGCCACCTCCTGTACCAGGTGTGTTCCTCATGTCCAGAGGGCTCTCACTGCTGGGATTATTCCACCTGTGTGTCTCTTTTCCTTCATCCTTTAGTGGCTGGGCCTGAGTCAGACAGACATGGAGCTAAACACAGCTCATTCCCAGGGATTGCTTCCTCTAAATCCAAAGCAGAGCCTGATGCCTGCCTCCCATAGGTATTGGAACTGTGATGATGAAGAGACACTGGTGCAGCTCCTGTGCTGAGCCAGAGCCCAGCACTGGTCACAAGAACTCCCAGCCCTTTTTTCAGATCATTCCCAGTAATTTGTTCCATTAAACCTAAATGATTTAATGGAACAATTGCTCAGAAAACTGATGCCTTCCTCCTGTACGTATCAGAACTGTGATGATGAGGAGACACCGTGGTGCAGCTCCTGTGCTGAGCCAGAGCCCAGCACTGGCCACAAGGACTCCCAGCCCTTTTTTCGTCACCAGCACTCAAAGCTGTGTGTGCAGGAGGCCCCAGCCAGTGCCAGGTGTGTGTGACTCATCCCCACTCAGCACTACAGAGCTCTGCAGATGAATTTAGGGTTTTTTTCTATTCCCCAGCCCCTTGTGCTGCTGCGCTGAAGTCAGATTTTCCTGCCGTGTGATGCAGGATCTGGGTGTTGGACGGGGCTTGTGTTTGTGGTGTGACATCTGCCATCAGCTGAGCTGCTCTGAACTGGAATAACCCAGCTCCATGGTGGCCATTTCCCCTGGGAAGTCACCCTGTGTCATACCCTGAGGGGGCCACAGAGGCAGGAGCTGGACTTGTCCCCTAAAAATCCTGACTTAGCCTCAGGCTGGTGCTCTGGTTTTAGCAGCCTTGATCTGCTGGAGTGCTGAGTGTCCTGCAGAAGCCACTTTTCCTGCATCTCCCTGTTTCACTGAGCTCACTAAATGTTCCTATTTTGGTTATAAATACACATGGAAAGGAGCTGTAGTTCTCAGTGCTTTGCTCACCGTTTATGAGCTGTTTGTTCCTTCCCCTCAGCACTGCTGCTGCTGCTGCTGCTCTTACGTTGTGTTTTTGTCTGTGACTTTGCCCGTGGGGTGTTGTGTGGGAGAGGAGACGTGGCAGGGTGCGTGTAGTGTGGCACCAGTTCCCTTCTGGGCCAGCTGTGTTGCAGTTTTATAACGTTTATCATGGAATTATTTAGGTTGGAAAAGAGTTCAAGGCCATCGAGTCCCACCTGTGCCCATCCCCACCTTGTCCCCAGCCCAGAGCTCTGAGTGCCACCTCCAGGGATGGGCACTCCAATCCTCCCTGGGCACTGCCAAGGCCTGAGCCCCCTTTCCCTGGGGAAATTCCTGCTGTGCCCCCCCTGAGCCTCCCCTGGCCCAGCCTGGGGCCGTTCCCTCTGCTCCTGTCCCTGTCCCTGGGAGCAGAGCCCGACCCCCGGCTGTTCCCTCCTGGCAGGGAGTTGTGCAGAGCCACCAGGGCCCCCCTGATCCCCCTTTTCTCAGGCTGAGCCCCTTGCCCAGCTCCCTCAGCCCCTCCTGGGGCTCCAGCCCCTTTCCCAGCTCCCTCAGCTGCTCCAGCCCCTCCCCAGCTCCATTCCCTGCCCTGGGCACGCTCCAGCCCCTGAGTGTCCCTCTCACCATGAGGGTCCCAGAACTGTTCACAGCACTCACGGTGTGACCTCAGCAGTGCCAGCACAGGGGACAGTCACTGCCCTGCTCCTGCTGTCACACTATTTTTGATACAAAAACATCTGGGTTGTGCTCAAGACTGGGTTCAGACAAACCTCCTGGTGGGGAGGCAGAAGTCAAACCCCACAGGAGGGGAAGAAAGTCCCAGGTTCCACCAGGCAGTGTTCACACAGAAAGTGTGATACACCACAGCCTAACCTAAAAATGTGACCAGCCATGTTCTAATTACACAGTTCCAATTTCCTAACTCCCACATTTTTTTACTTCATAACTGTGATGGTCTTTTAATTTGGTCTTTTACGTTGTGTAGGATGAGGTGGTTCTGAGAATAACAACACGGGGTTGTGAGAAGGGGAACAAGATATGGAGCTTATCTCCTGACAAGGGCCTGCCTTGGAAAAAGGGATTTGTTGTGAGCTAGGAGCTGAAGGAAAGAGTAATCCCAAACCACTGAGCCATTGTAGGAGGGAAATATTTTTTTATTGTTGGTCTTCTACAGCCTAAACAATTCTGTGATTCTGTTTCCACAAGGACTCTTGTTTGACAGAATACACAGAATATTTCTGTGGTTTTGTAGCACTTGAGAAGTGAAGTAGGCTGTTAACACTAATCAGGAGACTTAATTTTTTTTTCCTAACCCTGTTCTTGGAAGTAATTACCAATTAATTTGACCCAAGATCTACATCTTGTGTGGAAAACTCTGTCCCACAAAGAGTTAAGCTGGCTGCTCTCAGCAGCCCTTGTCATGGAAAGTGTTGGGCAGAGCTGTGGTGTCACTGGGAGCTGGTTCCTCTGTTACTCACTGCCCTTCACGTGCTATTTCAGTGTCTTCTGCCTGTTTGTAAATTATTATCTTGTGAAGTAGGAAAAAGACTACAAGGCTGTGGTGTTTATAACAGAAAACAGTAGTAGGAAGATGTGAACAGCACAGAGCTTCTAGGAAGCTGAGTTAGGTGGAGTTTAGCCCAGAAAGGAGCAGTGTTCATACTGTGGGAGCTGGGATTTGTGGTGGGCTCAGGCTATGGGGACTTCAGCAGTAATTTATTCCACTGCAGGGAATGGTTTTTGTGAATGATTCTCATGTAATTCCATCCCCAGTGCTGTTACTGTGCTTCCAGAAAACACCCCAGCAGCAGGATCCCTCCTCCAGTTCAAGCTGTGAGAAGGTTTCCCTCATTGCTGACAAACTTGTTTCCTCTCTCTGTAATTCCAGATATGTGCCATCATTGGAGGAACATTTACTGTAGCTGGGATCCTCGACTCCTGCATTTTCACAGCATCAGAGGCCTGGAAGAAGATCCAGCTGGGCAAAATGCAGTAGCAGTGAAACTCTACCCTCGACTCCAAGGACAGGAGCAAAGATTGAGAAATCTACCACTACCTGTTTTTGTCTTTATTTTCTATTTGATTGAATCAGTATGTTTTTCTCTAATCAGGCTGTTCAGTGAAGACATCTTCAACAAATCAAAGAAATCTCCATGCATTTCAGAGCTCTGAGAGGGAAAAATCAGTGGAATCAGGGTGTGGATTTCGATTCCCTCCCCCCCAGAAAGAGAGGTTGAAATGCCATGTCAGATCTAAGTAAGGATGGCAGTCTGTCCTCTGGGAGGTTCCTATGGCAGTGTACAATCTAGGGAGTAGATGGCAAAGAGCTGAACTGTCCTGTGGCACTTTTTGGAGTTCTGTTGGATTTGCATGATCAGACAATCGACTTTTGTATAGGGCAAAATTACACATGAGGAAGAAATTCCACCCATGGTGCCAAAAAGGTGATGTATCTGTTGGTGAGGAATGGAAAGTGTTAGTCCCCACAGCAAACCTAAGAGACAGAGGGCAGAAATAACCAAGAAATGTTTTGTGCTTCTGTTGAAAGCTCAGTTGTTCAGATACAACCTTTCTAACGAAGTGAGAACAGGAGAAGAGGAAGCCTTCCCCAGCTACCTTTTCCTGGGTAATCTGTGATCCTAGGAGTGGAGGGCATTTCTTTTCCTCTGGATGTAAAAGTGGTTTCATTTCTTCCCAATATCCAGTCTTGTGTTTACAGGTGGCATGAAGTAAAAACCAAACCGAGCAACACAGTTTTATGTGGCCTTTGCTTTGAAAGGGAATAGTTGTCTTTAGAGCATTAGCTTTTATTTCTTCTGTTTCTAAACACAAACCACCCAAAAGTCTGGATTCTGCACTTCTGCTTTATTATTGTTGTTGGGGTTTTTTTTTTGAAAAAAGGTTTTACATTGTCTGTGCTCAGAAAAATGGTGCAGCCTTCTGGGTGGATGAGCACAGCCTCCTCTCTTGCTTTGTGTGTGTATATTCAATACACCTGTCAAACACAGGAATTCTGACTTTTCAGGATTTAAGGTGCCTCCCTTTTCCTTTAAAACTCAGTCAGGCATCTTTTCTGAGCCCTGGACTGACACTGTTCTCCCACAGGTACACAGGGCAGCATTCCCACAGGCTGACCCTTGCTGGGAGTTTTGTTTGAGCCCTTTAAAAGGTACCTGAGCTTCCCTGTCCGTTCTTTGTCTTCTGGAGCCTCCAAAAAACGGAGGTGTGAGGGGAAAACTCGGCCAGGGGTGTCCTGCATGTCCTGGTGGGCTTGAGGTCACAAAAATGAAACCACATGTCCACCAGAGTGTTTTCCAGAGCCTCATCAATGTTCTTTGAGTAGTGACAGTCTCCGCATGCCTTGTGAACGTCTGAGCTGAGGATACACAAATTTCAAGTTTCAGGATGGATTTTAAAAAAAAAAAAAAATCATAAAATAAAAATCTTGAACTCAGTGCTGTAAATTCTAAGATGGGTGCAAGGGTTTCTCTTGGATGATAATCCACTGCCTTTTCCTGGAGGCAAAATATCCAAACTTTATGCTGTGATGATACGAATTGTTGAATATTCAGTGTTACTGTTAGAGTCAGATGCATTTCAAAAGAATTCCTGATGGTCTGTTGAAATTGTCTCATTGCTTTGGGAGCAGGGAAGGTGTAGCCAGTTTTATCCAGCCACCAAAAAAAAGCAGCCAGCTGCTCTCCCCCTGCTATGCCCTGCCCTGTAGTGACTTTGGACAGCATTGGAATTTTTCCCTGTTCTTTCTCTGGGCTGATTGCTCTTACTTTAGGTGTAAACTGGATTGTGTAACTTCCTGTACCCGTTCATGTATGGATAGATTTTTTTACCTTTATTCCCCATTTACAAAAATGAACTTGAAAATGAGATGCTTGTGTTCATTTGGGGTGCGTGTCTGTGTGCCTGAGAGTGGAACCCTCTGGATGTGGGATTTTCCATGGCAGTTGCTTCTCCTGCTGCCTGAAGGATTTCCTCTAATCCCCTGTGACCAGCTGAAACTCACAGCTAAAATATCCTATTTTTTCCTTTTGGATTTGGTGAGTCTTTGCTGACAGCTTGGGAACAGTGGATTACAACGATGAGGATTTTTAATATTTTAGCATCTTCCTTATGCTGAGTTTTAGTACATCCTTCTCCTGAGCTGGGCAAGGGGAGATCTTTGCAGTACAGTTGATTTTCTGAAATTTCCCCTCTGGAACAATTTCTTTGACACAAACAAAGGTGGTTGCAGATTCCTTGTGTCCCCTGGTGTGTTATTCCCATCCTTCTCCCCATTCCCTGTCTGTATTAAACTGCCTCCTGTGCAGTCCAGGCCAGTTCTCTAAACCAGACCAGTGAAATTGGTTTGTTTGGGTTTGTTTTTTTGTTTTTTGGAAACAACACACTTCAGCGTGCCTGCTCTCTTTGCCAAAATATCCCCTGCAATAAAGTAATAAATAACGTGGTTTCTTTTTTTTCCCAAGATGTGGAAACCAAATTGTACTCAAGTTCTGGCAGGAGAAACAGTCTGTGCTTGGGTTCTCTAAACCAGATTAAGCCTTTGGGTGCTGCCAAGCCAGGGCCAGCTTCTGGGGCTGTTGAAGTTGAGGTGAGCCTGTCCCTCAGGCGTGGCTGGCTGCAGTCACACCGTGGTGCTGCTTCGTGTGCTTACAGAAGAATCTGCTCTTCATCTCTCCAGATGTGCAAGCCAGGCAGTCACTGCCTCTGCACCCATGAGATTTCACTTTTATTCCTAATTTTCTGAAGAGACAGTGAGTTTAGTCGTGCTTTTAAACGCCCTTGCAAACAAAAGAATTTCGAGTCAGAGCAGAAGGAAACCCCCAGCTGAAAGGTTTTCTGACTTTGCCCTTTCAAAATTTCAAAGTATCAGTGATAGAAGTATTTGGGTTTCCAAGAAAGTAGGAAATACTTGAAACTCCCATTTTAAATTATTCCCTGTAACTCCAGACTCCACCCTATGGTGAGAACTTGAGGCATAGGGTGCTTTGCAATGGTGGAGTTAAAAACTTCTAGATTTAGGGAAAGTTACTAGGTGTATTCTAGGCAGTATCTGGACTGCTGAAGAGGGTTTTTAAAAGAAAATAAAATGGAAATGGGATACAAAAATCCGGGAGAGATGCATCTGTGAATGTTTGATCTGATCTCAAATATTTGCATTTATGTGCGCTGTAAAAAATGAGATCTGCAGTGCAGGTGGCCCTGTCTGCCACCAGTTCCTGAGTATTTCTGATTTAATGTTCTTTCTCTGTGACACACGGGCTGTTGGGGCTGGGAATGGCTGTGATGAGTCTCTGCTCTAGAAGAGTTGTTTGAATTTGCAGTTTGGGGATGTCAGTGAAGGGTTTCTCCTCAGATTATGGGAGAGAGGGGCAGGGAGGAGGAGCAGCCCTGCCGTGTCTGGTACAGCAATGTTTAAAGCACAAGTCTTTTACGTTTCTACAGTGGAGACTGTTAAGGAGTTCTGGCATTTGTCTTTTTAATTTGCAACCTTATGTTAATAAACTATTAGCCCTTTTAGTTCCATAATTAAAAATAATAAAACTCTTACGTGTTTTGATTGGCTTCTTGTTGCGCTCCTGTTGCAAAATCCATCTAAAGGGGCTTTTTTTCTTTCGTTTTTAATTATTTCAGTGAACTGAGCGTTATCACACAGTGAAATCACTGGGAGCCAGGTCACTGTGGTGAAAGTTAGCATGAGGCTCTTTTGTAATCAGCCCTGAGTCATGTCTGGACATTCTGTGCTCGGTTTTGTACAGTACCAAGTGTCCCAAGCTCTCTTTTTTTAAGGAAAGGTGAGTTGGCTGTGCTTGGGACTTGCTGGGTCTGACTTTAGTCACTGTGCTCCTTGGTATATGAAATAACCCAATTTTTGTGCCCCCCCTCCTTTAAATCCACTTAGCCTTGCTTCATAACTATTTAGAAATAAGTGTCTGAGGCAAATATTAAAGATTAAACAGTAAAGGGTTACAACACAGTGAGTTTGGGCTCAAGATATCTTAAGAAACCAATTCCCTCTATGCTGGTGTACAAGATCTTGGTCAAGGAAGAGATCCTGCCTGTTCCAGTGATTGGAACTCACATTTCCACAAGTGATGGGGTGGTGCTGAAAATCTGTAAATGATAAATAAAGGCTCTGGGGAAGGTGTTTGTCCAAATCACAGCCTGCTGCAACTCAGTCCCAAATTTTTCCAGCCTATCTTTATTTAAAAACCCAACCCAAAGCCAACCAAGCCAATTAATTGGTTAATTCCTGTGAATTTTCATTGAGAATAAATTCATCTGTGTCCTGAAAATGTGTACTAGGGCCACATCTACCTGAAAGGGAAATGGTTTGTGCAGAGGGGCTGGTTTATGGGGCAGGCAGGTGACAGCGACACGGGAGCAGGGGCTGGGCAGGGATTTATTTGAACGTGGCAGAACCCCGGGGAATTGGTGTCCCGGCTGTGTCCCGGGTCTATCCTCCCGGCTCTGTCCTGGGTCTATCCTCCCGTCTCTATCCCTGCTCTGTCCCTGCTCTGTCCCGGGTCTATCCTCCCAGCTCTGTCCCCGCTCTGTCCCGGGTCTATCCCGGCTCTGTCCCGGGTCTATCCCGGGTTTATCCCGGCTCTGTCCTGGGTCTATCCTGGGTCTATCCCGGCTCTGTCCCGGGTCTATCCCGGGTCTATCCCCGCTCTGTCCCGGGTCTATCCCGGGTTTATCCCGGCTCTGTCCCGGGTCTATCCCGGGTTTATCCCGGCTCTGTCCCAGCTCTGTCCCCGCTCTATCCCGGCTCTGTCCCGGCTCTGTCCCCGCTCTATCCCGGCTCTGTCCCGGCGCTGTCCCCGCTGTGTCCCCGCTGCAGTTGCGCCCTCCGGCCGCCAGGGGGAGCGCTGCGCGGGCTGTTCCGGGCCTGGCGGAAGCGGAAGCGCCCCTGGCTCCTCTTCCGGGCGGGCGGCGCGGCGGCGACAGCGGGTGAGGCACCGGGAGCCGCCATCCGCGGCCATCGGGGCCATCCGCGGCCATCTCCAGCCGGCGGAGCCTCCCCGGGGCAGCGGCAGGGAGCGGGAAGGGGCTCGAGTGGGCGGGGGCCGGCCCGGAGCTGCGGGACGGGGGGAGCTCCGGCTCCGGGGGGAGCTCGGCCTCCTTCAGTCTGAGCTTTCCTGATGCATTACTGAGTTAACGCAGCCCAGCCCGCATGAGTGCTGCCAGTGTGGGCACTTCAAAGCTGGAGAGTTGAGCGCAGACAGCCTTTAATTTAATTTATCCTTGATTTAATTTATCCTTTGTTATCAGGATTAGTGGTACCATGACAGGCAGTCCTGTAGAGCAGTTGTTAAAATGCAGGAAAGGCCGGAAGTATTTTGGATTTGCGGATGTGTTAGCTGTGCGCTCTGCTGAGGAGCGTTATTGGAGGCGCTGGAGCAGTGCGACTTCTCTCTGCAAGCCCAAAATTTTTATAAATGGATGTAAATGAGAGTGGCGAGACTGCGGGCAGGATCCAGGTGTGCTGAGTGCTGAGAACGGGGAGCTTTGGATGGGGAGAATGCTCCGATGTGCACGTGTGTCAATCACAGGGTCGCTGCCAGTCAGGGAAGAGGCTTCAACCTTGTTCGGAGTCCGGGATATCCGGGTTTGTTGATCACTGGTGGGATTAAAAACAGTTGAAATTGCTTTTTTTCTGCCGCGGCAAACTCTGTGGGCGTGGGTGATGGAGTGTAGTGTGTGTGTGTGTGTGCCGTGAGCCCCTCTCAAGCTGTTGGGTTTTTGGTTGTGGTTTTTTTTGTGCAGCCAAAATGAAGTTCAACCCCTTTGTGACCTCGGACCGCAGCAAGAACCGCAAAAGGCACTTCAATGCCCCCTCGCACATCCGCAGGAAAATCATGTCCTCGCCGCTGTCCAAGGAGCTGCGCCAGAAGTACAACGTGCGCTCCATGCCCATCCGCAAGGACGACGAGGTCCAGGTACTGCTCTGCCCCGGTGCTCTCACTCCTCAGCTTCTCTCTCTGGAGTTTTCAGCAGGAATTTCCCCATGGAAAGGGGGCTCAGGCCTTGGAAGTGCCCGGGGAGGTTTGGAGTGCCCATCCCTGCAGGTGGCACTCAGAGCTCCGGGTTGGGGACGAGATGGGGATGGGTCATAATTTGGATTTGATGATCTTGAAAGTGTTTTCCAGGCCAGCTGATTCTGGGATTCTTTTTTTGTGTGCAGCCTGTGCAAAAGGGAAGAATGAGACAAACTCTTATTGGTGTTGAAGCTTTGCCCTCAGCATGGCAGAGTTAATCTAAGTTAATCAAGCCATGACTTGGACTGTAAAGTGTTTCTTAAATTCACTTCAATGACAAGGATGATACCAGGAACACAAGTGTGCTGGCAGTTCTGCTGCACTTCAGCTGCAGGAATTGACCATTGTGCTAAACTGAAAACTTCCAACAATAAAGCACAAAGCAAGGAATTGTTTCTTTTTTATAAGCTGTTTGCTACCTGTTATGTTTAAAAGATTGGATTAGAAATGAGTTCAAGCTAAGTGGCTTTTTTATATAAAACACAATGATATGGGGAAAATTAGGGTTAAACTGTTAAAACTTGAAACCTGGCTGCAAAGCTACAGAGTTCCCTCATTGGGGTTTATTGCAGGAAAAAGGGAGAAGCACAATCCTGATCCATTGCGTGCTCTGTGTTAGTAATGCTGAAATTGTCAGGCCACTCGTGTGTGTGTGTGCCGGGAGCAGAGCTGGGCTCCATCCTTGCAGCTCAGCTGGGGTTGTAGGCTGGGGTGGCTGTTGCAGGGGGGCTTTGGGGCGTGGCTCAGGTGTTGGCTGTGTGCAGGTGGTGCGAGGACACTACAAGGGGCAGCAGATCGGGAAGGTGGTGCAGGTGTACAGGAAGAAGTACGTGATCTACATCGAGCGCGTGCAGCGGGAGAAGGCCAACGGCACCACCGTGCACGTGGGCATCCACCCCAGCAAGGTACGGGGGCTGCTGGGGCACGCACGGCACTCTGGGCTCGGGTGGGAATTGGGACCAAGGCGGGGAAAGCAGCTGGGTCAGGGCAGCTCCTGGGAAGGGCAGATGGAGCAGCCCTGGGAGAAGGATCTGGGGGTGCTGGTGGTCAAGAGCTGCACCTGCCTTGGCCCCCAGGAGCCCCCCATGCCCTGGGCTGAGCCCCAGGGGCAGCAGGAAGGGGCTTGGGGTTCTGCCCCTGTGCTCAGGTGAGAGCCACCTGCAGAGCTGCCCAGCCCTGGGCCAGCACAGGCAGGAGCTGCAGCTGCTGCACAGAGCCCAGAGCAGGCAGCAGGATGGGCAGAGGATGGAGCAGCTCTGCTGGAGAGCTGGGAGTGCTCACTGCAGAGGAGAAGCTTTGGGGTGACACAACTGTGGCCTGGCAGGGCTTGGAGGAGCCAACTAGATGGAGAAAGAATTTTACAATGGCCTGGAGGGATAGGACAAGGGGGAATGGATTCACTGAGAGTGGGGTTAGATGGGACATTAAGGAGAAATCCTTCCCCCTGAGGGTGGCAGGCCCTGGCACAGGTGCCCAGAGCAGCTGTGGCTGCCCCTGGACCCCTGGCAGTGCCCCAGGCCAGGCTGGACAGGGCTTGGAGCACCTGGGACAGTGGGAGGGGTCCTTGCCATGAACAAGATTTTCCCTCCAACCGAAACCATTCTGTGAATAGGGAAGGGAGATGCTGCCTTGAGGAAATGTTAGTGTGTCTTGGGCAGAGATGTGAGTTGAAACCAAGAACTCCTTGCTGTTTCTAGGAGTAGGAAGCTGCTAGAGACTTTGGGATCTTACTAAAATACTTCTTTAAAGAGACTGATGTTTTCAAAGCACAAAATAGATCACCTAAAACAATCCTTCATCCTTGCTGAGTGGCACTTGCATTGGATGAGGAGGTATTGGGGAGGCTTAAATAGATGCTCAGAATTGTGATTGTTTTTGCAGGCAATTGTGAACTGAATACTTCTGAATCTGGGTTTAGCCTGAGGTGTATTTCGAGCTGGTAAAAACCAGGCAAAGCCTGTTCAGATCATAACAGGAAACATTTCAAACTAAACACAAGAACTTGCCAAAACCTGCTTTGAAGCAGATGAATTCAGTCTGCTTCAGCCTTGCCATGTGGGCACAAAGATGGAAGTGTTGGTGGAAAAAATCCAGTTGTAACAGGTTTTCTGGTGTAAATGGTTGGTGTATTCAGCAGAGGGAGGGCAGAATTATTCCAAAACATCACGACTTGTGTGCAGCAACAGCATCTGACTGACAAGGTGACATTGTGGCAGAGGCAGTGCATGTATCTGTGCTGAATAGCAGTGAGAGAAACAGAATTTTCTGCTGATTCCTCACTCTGAAAATTTTAATTAATTGGGAACTAAACCTCAATAAAGCTTTGCATAAAGATTCTGATAATTAATGCAAAGAGAGCAGAGGAGTGTTTTGTGAAAGACTTGCAGTGGGCTGTGTGAACAGTTTGTACTCTCCTGGGCAAAGAGGTGGGAAATACAATTAGGAGAGAACTGAAAGCACAAGGAATTAAGGAGAAAGTGTGCCTACATGGGATTTCTAGGATTTGTTAGTTCTGTTTTCCAAGTAGTGCTTTCAGCAATACCAACACATCCATTTCTTTGCCAGTTTGACGAGGCAGGAACAGGAATTGTTGGATAAATTCTTCCCTTGGGAGGGTGGTGAGACAAAAAAGGGTTCCTGGAGAAGCAGTGGCTGCACCATCCCTGGAAGGGTCCAGGCCAGCTTTGCTGCCCTTCTGGTGGTGGGATCAGCTCGGTGCTGTGGCTCAGTTTGGCACTGGTTGCTGCCCCTCCCTCAGGACAGGGCCCTGAACTCCCTGTGCTCTCTCAGGTGGTGATCACCAGGCTAAAGCTGGACAAGGACCGCAAGAAGATCCTGGAGAGGAAAGCCAAGTCCCGCCAGGTTGGCAAGGAGAAGGGCAAGTACAAGGAGGAGACAATCGAGAAGATGCAAGAATAGATGGTTTCCTGATTGACACCATTAAAAAACTGCTAAAATTCAACCTGTTGTGTGTCTTCTTTAAAAAATCTTGATGTGTCCTGCTCAGCATTTGAATATTCCTTTTTGTATTTTGACTTTGTAAAAAATACACTAAATTAAGCTCTTTGTACCTGTTTTTACTGTTAAGAAAATGTTTTTCCCTGTAAAGAAATGTTTCAACCAACCTGTAAGAGCAGTGCAATTCTGAAACATTAATCTTAACAGTCATTGTATTTCTCTTTTCTTTTTAGATGTCTCCTTTTTTTAATATTAGCATGTTAATTCTGTGCACTGTAAATATAATTAATTCAAATCTTGTATTAATGGCAGAGCTTGAGGACAAAGGGATCCATGCCCAGTGCTCATGAGGCAGAGCTGACTGGTTTGGGAAGGGATGGGGTGAAGCAGTCTCAATGCTGTTGGTGCTATTCTGGATGAATTTTCTGTGAGGGGAGATCTTTCCTGGCACTTTGTACCTCCAGAATTGAGAGCTGCTGCAGCGTGTTGAAAACAGCCCTGCAGCTGAGTGAATTAACTGGCTCAGTGAATGGCCCTCTAATTGCTTGTACAGAGAGAAAGAAATTCATCTGCCTGAACAATAGAATCTAAAAACGATGCTGGCAATTAAAGAAAATTACGTTTCAGAAGCCATTCATAGGCCTGACAGTGAAGCTGTGTTAGGTGGACTGAGTGAGTTTCTCTCGTGAAGGCTCAGAGGTTTTGTGCCTCCAGCTCGTGCTGCTTAATTTGAAATTTCTTCCCCTTGAGGGGGGGAATTCGTGAGGTTTGAGGAATTCGTGAGGTTTGTTCATTACCGGGACCTTTCCAGATGCGGAGCTGCTCTGTGGGGTCGTGTCCTGCATCCCCAAATCCCTGAGGAGCTCAGAGCCAGCCCTTTCCCGGCAGGAGCTTCGTGTCCGCTCACCCACTAGCGATGGGGAGCCGGGCCGGGCCGGCGGTCCCACGGCAGCGGCGATCCCGTCCCATCCCCGGTCCCATCCCATCCCCTATCCGGTCCCGGTCCCATCCCAGCCCCGGTCCCATCCTCAGTCCCAGCCCCGGTTCCGGTCCCATCCCCGATGCCCCGATGCAATCCCATCCCAGTCCCATCCCAGCCCTGGTCTCATCCCCTATGCCCTCCTCTCCCGGTCCCATCCTCAGTCCCATCCCGGTCCCATTCCCGATCCCATCCCATCCCCGGTCCCATCCTTAATCCCATCCCGGCCCCGGTCCCACTGCACGTGCACCGCGCGCTCCCGCGGCCCCGTGACTCGGGCACGGCGCGCTCCCGCCGGCCCGTGTGACGTGGCGGGCGCTGATTGGCGGGCGCTGTGCCTTACGTGCGGGAGGCGCCGCCCCCGCGCCCCTCCGAGCGCGGCCATGGCGTACGGCGGCCTGGCGGTGCCCATCATCGTCATGAGCGTGTTCTGGGGGCTGGTCGGCGGCGTCCTGCCCTGGCTCGTACCCAAGGGGCCGAACCGCGGGTGAGTGACCGAGGGGCGGCGGGCACCGCGCACCTTCCCTTCTGTCCCCCGCGGGTGTGGGGGGAGGCCCCGGCGGAGGCGGTCCCGGAGCCCTGAGGCGCCCCGAGGTTGCCCGGGCCCGGGGCCGCCGCAGCCCCGCGGGCTCCCGGCGCAGCGCTGGCGCAGCACGGACGGGCTTGGGCCCGGCCGAGGTGCAGCGGAGCAGCCGCCCCTGGGGCTGCCGGAGCCGGGCGGTGCCCCCGGAGCCCCTCACGGGTTTGGGTTTCCCCTGAGGCCCTGGCACAGGGTGCCCAGAGCAGCTGTGGCCGCCCCTGGATCCCTGACAGCGTCCGAGGCCAGGCTGGACGGGGCTTGGAGTAACCTGGGATAGTGGAAGGTGTGCCTGCCCATGGCAGGGGGTGGAACGAGATGAGGTTTAAGGTCTTTTCCAACCCATCCTATGAAACCTCTGCAGACAGAACGCCCTGTGTCAAGGTGGTTTATTGTCAGGCGGTATTTGACCAACAACTTCCTCTTTCTTTCCTTACTTGACCTCTCCTAACTTACTCCGCCGCCCTCTGGTTTCACACTGGGTGAGACTGGAAAGGCTGCAGTAGTGGATTTCAGTTCTGGCTTAAATGTGTGCTGGTGCCCTTGTAGCTGAGGACAACAGCAGGGCTTCTGAGCTGAGGTTTTTCCTGCAGTGGTTGTGGCTGCTCAGATTAAAAAACAGACGAGTTTTTGTCTTTCTCTTTTCTCTAGGAGATAATGGCTTCTTAATCTCTCTTCCTCTCTCTGACACTCCCTCTACTCCACAGGTACCAACTGTCTTTTCTCTCAGTTCTTTATCTAAACCCTCAATATTCCTCAAGGTCTGTTATATCCTGCCTCACTTTCAAGCCTGATGTGTTTTATGCCTGGAAATGTGCCTGTCCTCAGAAATACCTTGGAAAAATGCCTTCCAGGCATGGAAGTGTGGGAATTCTGTGCCTCATCAACAGAAGTTACCTACCATGAGGTTTTGTTACTCAGTTGGGGGAGGAAATACATAGATGGAAATGCCTTTTTATAATTTAAAAAGAGAAAAGAACCTCTCCAGTTTGCCACTGAGTTCTATGAGCTGCAGAGATCATTAGAAAATCTCATTTCCTCTCCTCCCATTTCAAGCCCATCTTTGTGTGTGTAGCTGCAGTTTTGCCATTTTCAATTTCAAGAACTCGGTTCTTCCTTCTTTTCAGCTTTCCAGTGGTTTCTGACACAGCTGTGTTTCACCAAGAAAGGAAAATTTCACGTTACAGCTTTGAGGTTTTGTTTGGTATTCGGTTTGTAAACCCCTCATTGATTATATGAAATTAAAAGTGACAACTTGACACTAAAATTTTCTTTTAAGTAGAATTCTGCAAATGGAGAAAGCATTTGCTGTGTGCATCCAGCCTCAGTGGTTCCCTAATGTGAAGGACACTGCATCAGATTTTGCTGCTGTTCACAGTGATTTTGTTAAACCCATCTGTAAACCGTTTGGCAGAGCTGTGTCAGTCCTGCAGATCTGAGCCTCTGCAGTTTACTCAGCTGGAAGAAGCCAGAACATTCATGTTGAGTCATCTTTCATATGATCAAAGTTAAACTTGTCCTTGTTTGCTGTGGGGTTTTTCTCTGTGGATCTTGTGGTCAGTCACAACAGCACACCTGATCTCGTTTCTCCTTCCTCTTGGCAGAGTTATCAACACCATGCTGGTGACCTGTGCTGTTTGCTGCTACCTGTTGTAAGTACAAATAATGTCCTGCCTCTTAACAGGGCCCACTCCTCTTGCAATCACAAGTTCCTTTTTTATAGCCTCAGAACAGCTGGAAGCTTTTTGAATGTGTCACAGAGATGTAGACACATTCCTTGACAGCTCTTGGAGTTCTGAGTCCTAAAGACCTTCTAAAGTGTGCTGAAGAAATTTCCCCTTTGGAAAATAGTGAATTAAAAGGAACCTGAATTATTCTTGGTGTCCTCTGACACATAACTGAACTGTTCTCTGCATGAACTTGCTGTTCCTCCTCCCCAGTTCACTGCCTCATTTGCTCACAAGTATAATGATACTTGCTTAATTCTAAGGTTTTCCTGATTCTTAAGCTTTTTTTTTTTCCTTTTTCCTTTCTACTTTATAATTCTGAGATAATACTAATTCAAACCCACTGAACAGTTTTGCTTTTAGATTCCTTGAATATATTCTCAAAGTCTGGTTGAGTGGTGGGTGGAAAAGCTGCTGAATGGTGGCTTTTTTAGTGAGACTTTGATATATTAAAACCATTTCTGTTTAAATGCACAGTGTATTTTGGGGCTGCCTCCTTTCTGTAGGAGATTCAGTAGTGACTTGTTGAGAGCTCTTCATATAATTTTTTTTATCAGGATGTAAGTCAGCTGTAGCTGGAGGCTGCAAGACAAAGCTTGCTTGTGTTTGTCTTTCTTTCTTTTTAAAGACTGTAGAGACTGATCTTGTAAAAAAAAAAAAATCCTGCTGTGCAGAAATAACTTCAAAAGAATTCGTTATGGAGAGTAAAGTGGTAAAAGTCTGGTTTGATCTTAAGGGTTAACTTGTTATAAAAATTATTATTTGGAGTTACATTCGAGCCTGAGTAGTATTTGTACTTTCTTGAACTCTTTAGGCATTATTTATACTTTTCAAAGGAATTTAATATGAATATTTAGAGAAATGCATCTCGGTGTTGACATGTTCCAGGAGAGGCCTGTTGGGTTAGACTCTTGTACAGGTTTGGTTTAGGTTAATAGTGTGATAATCAGGTTTAATACCAGTTTATACTCTAGAAAACTTATTTCTATTCAGAATATTTGATATGTGAAGTCCGAAGAATTCAGTCTTACTTAACTGTAAAAGTCCAGCAAACTTGGGTCTGTTTTGTATCCACAGATGTTTTTAAATTTAAGTTTTGCTGAGTGGATATAGAAATTTGAGAGTTTGTGTAAGCAGCTTGAATTTGGGGTTGAAATTTGGGAATCTCAGTGCTATGAAGGTCTCCTTGCCCTGCACATGAAGTTTGTAGCAGCCCAGTCTCATAACAGGTCCCAAATGTTTGGCTAAGAAAGGGAAACTTTTTTGGTGATTTTTACTGGGTTGCTGCATTTATGTTACAGTAAATTGGGTGGGTTTTAATCAGGAGGAGGGCTGAGCTTTGTTTTGGTTTTAAGTCCTCACTTGAGGTTTTTTTCTACAGAAATAACATCCTACACTTCTAAAACCCTTGAGGCTTTAGGGTTTGGTGTCTTTATTGTTTGAAGGAGAGCTTCCCTTGAAGTAGAGGCTGTGTAGCATCTGCAGCATCCTCTGGATTGTGATGTGAAATGTATTTGTTGTAGAATTTCTTAACTTTTAGCTGAATTCTGTGAACTCTTCAAATGTAGAGTGGTATTTGACTTGTAGGTTTAGTTGATTATTTTATCTAAACAGACCCATTATAAAGCTTACTGTCATCAACATGTTTTATAAACTGCTCTTGCATGTCCAGGGGTTCTTTAGTCATTTTGTGGGCTCTAACTTGTTTTCTGAATTTCCTTTGGCTTTCTCCAGTTATACTTCAAAAAAAAACCCCAAAAAGGCAAAATCTTGGGATGTTTTCAACCTTCAGTAGTTGTACCCAACCACATAAATTGCATTTGTAGTGTCTGCTTGCCAGAATGCAACAAAAAGCAGATTTTTCTCCTCATGTTCCAAGACAAAACTTGCCTCATCACGCAGTCTTTCTTTTTTTATTTGCTCATTTATTCTGTATAAAATTGTAGAACAGCCCTGGTGGGAAAGGACCTCAAAAGATCTGGTCCAAATTTTTTCCCTCTGTTTATTCAAACATATGGAAGTTTATTGTTCCTGTATCCTTTTCCTTTTGGGGGAGGAAGCACTGAAAACATTTAAGACCTTTATTTTGGGTGATTAAAGAAAGAGATTAATTTTTCATACCAGTTTTGAAGGAAGCCCAAAGAATTCTTTCTGAGGGTTCTTCATTGGATATGTTAGGATTAAAATCATTTCTGCTCTCCCAGGTATTTGTGTGTCCTTAGCAGGTGGCTGCTGCTGCTCTCTGGAGCTGTTTAGTCTCTGCTAGACTTGCTTTCATATCTTTGAGTTCCCTTTTCAATTGAAAATAGAGAAAAAAAACAATTTCCTGTTTGCATTAGACACCACTTGATTGACAAATTGGTTTTCACTGAACTGAATTTGAAGTCAGTCACATTCCAACTTAAAGCTGTTTCATCTGTATTTAGCTTTAACAGTGATAATTTTGAATAACCATATTGATTACGTGGGATTCATTTGGATGTTCTGTGGAAGACATTTGCATCTAATTTGTGTACAGATCCTGCACCCAGCAGCCTTTTGAAGAATAAACCATTCCCAGGAACCTCATAAAATCTAAGGCAAGGTCTAAAGAGTTACTGCTGCAGAAATGAGAGGTTACACCATATTGTGAGGTACTGTCAGAGTCTAAACCTCTTTTGCTGCAGTTCCTGAACAGTGTCATCATGTCCTAACACAGGACAGGGTGCTTGGAAAATCCTATTATCTGCTACTGATTCTAACAGGATTAAAATATGGATGCCCAAATTGACATTTAAACAGAGATAGCAGGACCTTAATTTGTAACACGAGCACAGACAGATGGCAGTTGTGGTGGGAAGACCTTTTAAAAAATCTCTCTGCTACAACAGAAGGGACTTTAATTTCCTTGTCTGAGCTGGATAATTAACAGTAACTGTTCCAAGTGGGATCTGTTAGAATTTAAGGACCTGTGGGTGGCTCGAATGCCATACCTGCTTTTAGCAGCTCTGGAACATTGCATCTTGAACACAGAGGTTTGTTTTACTCTGAATGCTGCATTTTGTTGTGTGTCAAGCTGGATTATTGTATAAAGCAGCATCACTTAAGCAAAACACGGGAAAAGCTTTTTCATGCCTTACCTCGAATGCAAGGCAGCCGCAGCCTAACGACTGCTTTAAATTCCTCAGCCCTCACAGAGCAGAGAGGAGGAATGTGCTGCTGCCCTAATGCCAGCCTGCCTCACAGCTCGGGTATCCAGCACGGCCCCAACAAATGCCTTTGGAAGCCTGCACGCTGCTTTTCCCAAAGCCTGGTCCCACAGGTTGGGGCTCTCAGCGTGCTCCCAGCTCCTTTAATTCCCAGCCATGCTGGGCCTGAGCTCGGGCAGCAGCGAGAGGTGAGAGATTCGTGCACGGAGTTCCTTCCTGCTCTGCAGTGACAAAGGGAATGATGTGCTTTAACAGGCTTTTAGTGTTCTACCCTCCTCCCACTTGTGTTACTTCAGGATGCTGGAGGCAGATGGCACAGTGCTCTTTGGATCTGTCTCTTGGATCTGAAAAATTAACCCTCGCTAAAGAAATTCCGTGATAATTTTAAGAGCTAATTTGCTTCTCCCTTAAGTAGATTTAACACCATGGTCTCAAAATACATGGTTGTCACTGCTTTGGACAGCAAAGTAGAAACCTAAAGGTTTTTGGCTGCTCTCAGTGGTGTCTTGCTGATGTTTTAATTCCTTTGTAGAGCCTGCTACGTGTTCCAAGGCTTGTGTGACTGATGGACTGCTGCAGGCTCAGCTGTCTAGCTGAGTTCTACCCCGTGCAAAACTGAAAGGGGCATTGCAAAGGAATATTGGTAAATTTGAAAAGGATTGATGTGTTTTTCTTTAAGTCTGACCCACATCTTTTGCCCGTGGCTCTTGCAGGCGTTTTGCAGCCGACCTGCACTTGTTTTGCTGGTCAGAGCATCAAGGTTTGTGTGGAATTTTCCATGACTGCCTAAGCACTCTGATACATTTGTGGCAGCTCCCATTACAAAGCTGCTCTGCTTTTTCTCCTCCTTACAAAGCATTCTAGAAATAGCAGACAGATGAGCCAGTGTGTTCACTAAATGTGTTTATATAGTTAGTATTTAACATAGATTTAAATCCATGGAAGCATCCATTGCTTCTTCTGACTCTTGTAATATTTAAAAAGCAAATATATCTTTTAACAGTGGAATATTTATTTCTGTTTAGCTTTCCTGGATATTTTCCACGAACTACATTCCTCTTGTTCTCAGTTCTGGCCATGGCTTCTGCAGTGTTAGTTTGTGCTCTGCTCCAGTGACAAGGCTGCTGTGCTGCTGATCTGGGATTTGTGTCATATTGGGGTCGTTCTTATGGGGTTGGTTTTGGTCTTTTTTTATTTTTTTTTTTTTACCCTTTTGCCTCAGGTCACTGTTCCTTGACCTCTGTACCAGGTTTAAATTCACTTTTGTTAAGTCTCTGAAAAATATCCGTGTCTGCAAGGGCAGGTTGTCATGCACTGAGAAACAAATGAGAGAGGATGTTACTCAGAGATTGTTTAAAAGATGCTTCAAAGGCACTGAAAAAAGGTCTGTCTCTTTTATGTTTCCATCTTCTGAGCCCCCAAATACCTGAGTTTCATGTGTCTCAAAACATTTTCCTGTCAAAAGAGAGGTGTGAGGGCAATGCTATCAGGTGGTTTGGTGTTGCTTTCAGTTGAACAGGACAATCTATTTTGGTTGCAGAGTGATTTGGTGCCATAACTTCACTGCTGCTGTCCTTGTGTATGAGCTTGAGTAGAATTTTTATTTGAACCTAGACCTTCCTAAAATAGCCTGTTCTTCTCTGATAGTCCTCATGTTTGGACAACCTTTCCATTGTCACAAGCTGTCACTTGGCTGACTTGTCTCTCTTGGGTTGGGGGGGTGTCTTGCAGTTGGCTGATTGCAATTCTGGCTCAGCTCAACCCTCTCTTTGGGCCGCAGTTAAGCAATGAAACAATTTGGTATCTTAAATATCACTGGCCTTAAGGATGTCTGTGCTGTGCTGCAGTTCATTGCCAGGTGAGTATGATCAGATTTATTGATATATTTGGTGTGTTAAAGCTTCAGGAGACATTGAATAGTAATGTGAGCAGTGTGCTCAAACTACTGTAGCTCTTCTGTAGGAGAAATCTGTCTCTGTAGGCTGCAACAAAACATTTTGGATGTTAGTCTTGACTGGATATGTGAAAACCTTGAACTGAATTATTGAAGTTTTTTTTTCTTTCTATCCTGTTGTTCATGGGGTTGTAAGGAGAACAAAACATTACTTCCCAAAAAAATTCATGATTTGACCGGGCTGTTTTTTAATAGCTAACATAAGTGGATTACCTAATCTTTACCAGTTGTTAAACTTCTCCTCAAGCCTGCTACCATTTTATCTAAGGCCTGTCCTGATTTCCAAGGCAACACAGCATTGCCCTCATTCATCTGGGAAGCTGGACTGGGAGCTGCCATTAGAATATTCTTTATCTCCCTGAGCTCACAGCCTGATGGTTCATTTTGTTTTTAATGACAGCCTGTGTGCAGCTTTAATCCCAGGTGAGCCTGCTGGTTGCTATCTGGGCAGTGCTGCTGGAATGTGGTTCTTGCAGTTCCTGGGCTTTTTGACAGGGCCAGCAAAAATAAAGTGTTGTATTAAAAGTACCTCAATGCTGTTGGGCTTGTCCAGGAGGGCAGCATTTGGAATTGAAGGTTCAAATGAAGGAAATGTGGAATCAAGCAGCCATGATTATAGTTTTTAAGCTGGCAACTAAATAATTAAACACATTTTTTTTGTCCTTGTACAACAGAGTCTCAGTTCAGTGCAGCAGGCAGTGACAGTTGATGTTATAGCTCTGTTAAATGCTTTCTGTGAGGTGTCCTGGGCATTTGCTCCCCAGTTTCAGAGAAGGCTTCCTGTGAACTGGGATGTCAGACTGGGCCTCTGTGTGTGTCTGCAGCTCCTTTTAAGCACCCAGCAGAAGCTAAAGGTAGACTTGGCCCTGCTTCAACTCCAGGCCTGTAATTAGCTAAGTCAGTCAAGCAGAATTTCCTAGGAGCATTTTCACTGCTTGGGTGCTAACATATAATTAGTTAGCTAAAACAGAGAACAGTGTGTTTTGGTAATGGGCACAAAGATCCCTGAATCCCATAGGATGATTCAGTTCCCTGGGATCTGAAATTGGAGTTATCTGGACATAAAAATTGGGCTTCATGATCTGTGTGTGGAAACCAGCAAGGACAGACAGGAGGTGAGACACAACCTCTGGGCTCCTGCTAACAGAATCTGGCCTTTCCCCTACATTTCAGTGAAGGATTTTCCAGAGAACTGGAGTTAAATTTGTACCAAGGAAGAGAGGGAACTTGTGTGTTTGAAGATGACTGCAGAGTTTCTGAGGAGCTGTCATTTTTAAACTTATTAATGGAGCATTTCAGCCCTGCAGAGCACATGCTGTTGTGTTACATGAAGGAGTTTGTTTTAACCTTCCATCTGATTTTATTGGCTTGATTTTGGAATAAAATTAAGGTTGTTGTCTCTGAAAAGGAAAGATTTAGAAAAGTAAAAGCATATAATAATCTTCAAATACCTGTTCTTGTTGACTGAAATGTGCTGTCACGGGTCACACCACTACAGTGTTGTTGGAGTGCTATTGCAGGGCTGAGGTGCTCCATGTCCTGTCCTTGCTCCTGTGGAGTTTGTGCCTAGACAGGAGCTGTGGGTGAGATTCCATCAGGAAAGAGCTGGGGTATCTCTGACACTGCATGGATTCCCATCAGTGTAGCAACCAGTTATTTCTGGATTTTGAGATGTGCTTTTTCAGCATTCGGGGGACATGTACTATACTTGTTTCTGCCTCCTGTTCCTTTCAGTTGAGGTTTGGGTGGATTAGTACAGAAAATGCAAAGAGAATGAAGTGCTAACTCCCAAAGTGGAAAGATCCTTAAAAATAAGGATGATGAAAGCAAACCTATTTTACTTTACCAACTGAGCAGCCTGAAAATGCTCCAGTGAGCTCCTCATGTTCTGCTGAGGAACTCTGCATATGCTGGCTTGATTGATCTGTGCCAAATTCCACAAGTTTGCTCAGTGTGTTCAGGCAGTCTCCCTCCCAGCCAAGGGATGATTTTATAGCAATTATGTTGGTACATCCCCAAGTGAATGGCAGCGTGTAAGAGCACACAGAGCCCTTAGCCGTGGTAAATCTGGGCTCTGGACTCTTCCAAACTCTGATCCAGCACTCCCTTTTCTCCTTAGCTTGGTGAATTCACAGTCTGTGTTCTCAGAGCAGGAACTGTCTTTGTGCAAGTGGAGAAGGGCTGTCATCCAGCTCACTGGGTGCTGTTACAGCAGTGAAAACATTTGAGGGAAAGAGTTGTTCTACCAGCTTAGAATGTAGCTAAAACTGCTTGCAGTCACTTCAGAAATGAAACTGCCAAGAAAACATCCACACAGATGAATTATCTCCAGTTCTTGACCATTGCTTAGTGCCTTTGTGGAATGGAAATAGCTGTGGTTAACAGCCAGGCCTTCAATTAGCAAACTGTCTCCATGGAAGGGAATAATGAAGTTGCCTCTTGCTTTGCAGGTGAAGAAGAGATGAAAATCTCCACTGACCCAAAGGTGCCCTTTCCATAGCTGGTTGGATACGAAGCCTGCAGTAATGCCTTAACCTTTCTAATGTTCTTCAAGTGGCTTCTTCAAAGTCCTGTGCATTTTCCTACTATTCCATTTAACAGAGTGCCTAATGCAATTTATACTCCTCTTTGGTACTGTCAATTTTTGAATGTTAACTCCAGATGTGATGAAAATTTCTGTTGTTACGGGTCATGGAACCACATTTCCTGTTCATTTTATCTGTAGTAACTCTTTATATTCACAGGTCTTAGCTTGTCTGTCATTGTGCTGTTCACCCCCGTTCTGTTTGCACTGGACAAAAATGTGTGCAATAAACTGTGAGGAGAGGAGAAACAATGGTATCACGTGCTGATGGCAATTAATTTTTGGTTTTTTTTCAAAAGAATTGTATTCTTGAGAAATCTGGCCTTAAAGTTCTCATGCCTAGAAATAAAACTAATCCTCTGCTTGATACAAAATGTTCTCGTGCCATGTTTAACTGTTACTTTTCTGTGGGTTTAATTGGATACATGGAGTTGAGCTGAGGATATTTAGATGAGGTGGATAAATTGTAATGAAGTTAAATAGTAGGAATAGATGGATTGCTGCCTGTATCCAGACCTCTGGGGTAGATCTGTAATAGGATTAAATTTGCAATTTAAAACTGCTGAAAATTGCAGGAATAAGTGAATGCTTGGCTTGAGAGCCTCTTTTCCAGGAACTTCCCATTGTCTGAGGTAGACTCAGAGTAGCAAAGGTAACAAACGTGGTTAATTTGGATGAAGCCTGTGCAATAATTTTGACAGGAGGCTGCTTTAATCCCTGGCACATCTGGAGGATATTTATAGGAGCAAATGGCTTGAATTGAACAGCAAACAGTGCAGTTGTTTTGTACTGACCTGTCCTTTGAGTGTGGAATTGCAGACCTGGGAAAAACACGTGGCAACGTAGGCAAGATGTTCCTGAGGCTCCTCAGTGTCGGCTGAGTCCGTGGCACTGGGGATGGAGCTGGCCAGTTGTCTGCTGAGGAGCAGCTTCAAAGGATGTAAATGCTGCTTCCTGAATGCTTCCTTACCTCATGTCCTGATAAATTATAATTATTCCCTTTATTGTTATGCACAAGGACATATTGGAATGGTTAATATTTTATTTGCTTTTCCCTCTTGGATACCACCATTAGCTTGTTCAGAGGGACAGCACTCATTACTACACAGGAAATTCCAAGATCCTGACATGTAACTTGCAGTGATCCAAAACTGGACACTATGAATTGCAAAAGAAGGAATAACGTGCCCATTATTACAAATAAGCATAGCAGCTGTTGGGACTGGAATGGTGGAGGGGTTTTTTTTTGTCATGTTACCTTCTAAGAGCTGTATTTTACCATGCAAGATGTTGTACACCACCATGTTACACAGTCTGTACCAAATAATTCCTAAGAAAATTGAAGCCAAGTGATCATATAGAATCTTAAGGTTGTTGTTTGATTTTTGAAGTGTGTGGAGAATAAAATACGTTAACATTGTATGAGGAGAGAGAGAAATACTTCAAGATATCATTGACAGATCTGAGATTTTAAAATACATTGATCTGCTTGTCGTATTTAGCCTAAAGTGAAATTATCCCAGAAGAAAGCACTCAGTGACAAACAGTGCTGTTTATTGTGTTACCATTGTCTTTAACAAGCTTTCTATTTTAGGTTCTAAGCTATCACTTGCTCTAGAAGAGAGAAGTAAAACAATTCCCATGGGATGTCTCCCTGGTGCTGAGTTTAATGGAAAGAGCTATTCCAAGCCAGGACAAAGAAGCCATAGAGCAATTTTCACCTAGATGCTTCCCAGGAAGACATTTCCCTTTTCCAGAGTGGTTAATATTTCCTCTGAAGCAGATGCCAGGTGGTAGCATGACTGCAGAAGCTGAAAGAATAATATTTTGTGTCTGTTCTGCTGGATGTTGCATGCTGATTGGGGAATGGTCTGCTCCATGTGTGCCAGGAATTAACACTGCTTGGGATAATTTCTGATTTTTTGCATGACTGCAGGAAATGGGACCAGAGGGACTCAGCCATCAGTGTTTAACAGACAGTGCAGGTACCAGAGCATTTATCACACAGCCGTCTGTTTTCTGACAGCAGAAGAGAATGCAGAATGTTCGAGCATAAAAAAAAGAAGCTTGTACTTGAAATGGAAAACCTGTGCCTGTGTTAAAAGATGTTTGGATAAAAAACGAGGAAGGTGAAGGGAACTGACATCATAGTCCAAGTTGTGAAGACTTTTAACTCATAAACTCTGGCAATGTGTAGAGCGAGAGTTCAAGCCAGGGTCATATCAGATGCTTGTAACTGCTTTTGTTCATATTGTTTAGGAAATGCAAATATCTGCATCTCTGCCCCTCACAAGAAATTGTGCTGGAGACTTTGTAGAAGTTTACTTTTCTGATAGTGGAAATCATGGAAGAATTTTACTCCTGTGAAGGGCTGAGTTATCAGAGGTGGGTGGCTGCTCCCTCGTTTCCAGAATTAAATGTCATGGACTCTCTGGGGCAAAAACAGAAGAAATGGAGCGAAATGCAGAAACTTCTTTAAAGAACAGAAGACATTCTTTACAAATAGCAAGATAAGAACGGGTGGGTCTATTTTTTATTATGTTTATTAGTAACAATTTCTCCAGTTGTATCTGAAGCAGTCCAGGCCAGCCATCTGTCACTGTGAAAGGAAAAATACAGAGCTGCAGGCAGAAGATGGACGGATGAGGAGGGTAAGTGCGTGAGCGGGGCTACAGAGCAGCAGGAGCGGGGTGTCGGGCCACGAGCCGGGCACAGCCGCGGAACCCTCGGCCGCGCCGCCGCCCCGCCGGGCTCTGCCCGCGGGCACCCGCCTCCCCGCCTTAAATACCCCCCGCGCGCCGCGCCGCCGTCACGTGACGGCGGCGGCCCCCCGCCATTGGCTGGCGCAGCCCCCTTCCCTCCGCCCCCCGCGCGTGCCCGCCCCCTCGGGCCACGTGAGGGTCGAGTCACGCGATTTCCGGGAACCCGTCAGGAAGGGACATAAACAAACAAACCCGGGGCCGCATGGAGGGGCCGGGCCGGGCCGCGCGGGGCTGCGGCCCCCGCTGAGCACCGTGAGTGAGGGGCTCCGGGGAGCCGCGGGGCTCCGGGGGGCCGCGGGGCACCGAGGGGGCCGGGGGTCGGGGGGCCCGGGTGGTCCGGCGGGAGGAGGCGGTGTCGCCGGGCAGGGGGTTGCAGGGAGGGAGGGAGAGCGGGACAGAGGTGTCTGCCCGGCTGCCGAGGGCAGCGGGACGGGGATGGTGCCGGCGGCCCCTCCGCTCCGCTCGCCCGCCGGGGGGGTGTGGCTGCCGGGGCTGCGGGAGAGCAGCGGAGCGCGGGGGGTGTCCGGTCCGGGAGCGGGGCTCTGGGGCCCGGGGCCGCGGTGAGGGCGATGAGAAGGGGCTGCAGGGACGGAGCGCGGGTTGAGCGGAGAGTTGTCGGCGTTGTCCTCTCCAGCCTCCGCCTGGCAGGAGCGGCCCGTGCCTTTACAAGGAAAGCGAGTCTCGCAGCGAGCGCCGGGGAGAGGAAAGCGCCGTCCTGCCGGGGGAGCCCGGCCGCTCTGGGTGTGCGGGCGGAGGGGCTGCCGGGGAAGGGAGAGAAGGGTTCGGCAGGTCCTGCTCTCCTCTGCCTTTCGGGCTTGTAGTCGCCTCCTCCGTTTGCGACCTGTTTGAATGTCCGGGACGGCCGGGGGTGACCCGTGGGCGTGCGGCATCTCTGTGCCTGGGCGTGTTGGTGCCGGACGGGCGGCTCCGCTCCGAAGGCTGCGGAGCAGAGGTGGCGGAGAGGGATCACCGCTCTGCGAGTGCGGGGCCGGGCAGTACGGGACCGTCCCCGCTCCGGCGCGGCGTTTATATAATGACAGAGCCGAAAGACGGCTGTTCGCTGCGAGCCGCGGCCCCGGGAAGGGGCTTCTCTCGGGCAGCGCGGGTGCGCTCCGGCTGCCCGCAGCCCTGGCGGGGCGGGGGGGACGGAGCGGGGCGCGCCGCGACCCCCGCCGGCTCCCGGCCCTCGACGGGGCGGCTGCGGGCTCCCCGGGAAAAAAGAGGGGCAGATTGCGGCTTCCCTCTCCCGACCCCCTTCCTCTTCCTCCTCCTCTCTAGCCCCTGGCTCAGCCGTGGGAAGGGGGACAGGGGGCAAAGGACGAGGGGCTGCAAAAAGCTTCAGCTGCCCGCTTCCCTCCCGGGGAGCTGGATACCTGGCTCCATCTCTCTCGCTTCCCTCCAGTGCCCTAGGGCTGGCAGGGGCAGCGCCGCACTCTCTTCTGCCACCGTGCGTGCGTGTTAGCAAGCGGCTGCCGCTCCTCCTGGCTGCTGCTGCTGCTGCTGCTGCTGCTTCCAGACCCACTTTCTCGCCCCCTCGCTCTGTGTCTGGAGAGGTACGTGTCGGATGCTTTTATACTGCCCTGCCTCCTTCCCCTGCTGTCCTCCCTCCCTGCTCCCCCCCTTTTCCTTCGCCCTCTCTGCAGCTCCTGCTCCAGCCTAGCGTGTCCCCTGCCACCCTGCTCCCCTCCTCCCCGTCCCGACCTGCTCCTCTCCGTGCCCTGCTTTGCCAGGACACCGCACTGCTGCACCCGCACCCCATCCCACACACGGCTGCACCTTGCGTCCCGACTGCCATCTCTGCTCGGCGGGGATGGATCTGCCCTGGAATGACACCTCCCTTTCAGTTGGTCTGCACGTCCCTGGTGGGACTCCACTGGAGTTTGACACTCCTTACTCTTCCTCTTGGTTGCTGACCTGTGTCAGTACTGTGGAAAAAGCTTTCTCTCTCAGATGGGAGGCCCTAGAATTTAAAAGTAATGCGGACCTGAAAATATGTGAAAATGAGGGTTGGATTATCACTTGCTATAAGACCATATATCAGTGTCCGGTCTGAGAGAGCTGGACCTCTGTGGGTGCTCAAGGTGCAGCTCAGTGTAACAAGAACAAACACAGCTCAAATCAACTTGAAGCATAATCAAAGCCACCTAAAAAAAAAAAAAAAAAAAAAAAAAAAAAAAAAAAAAAAAAAAAAAAAAAAAAAAGGAGTTTCGGAATCTTTGTTGTTCTTGCATGGCTGGGAACATGTAAAAATGAGGATATGAACAATCTGTGTGTATGTGACAGCTGGGAGGCTGAATTGGTCTAAAATGTCTCAGATTAGGGAAAAAGTATCCCCAGTCTGAAACATTTTCATCTGGAGGCCAGTGTCCTCCACAGGTACCTCTGCAAGGTAAGGGTGAGATGTTCTTCCAGCGTGCAGTACCAGCTGGGACCAAGGTATGTCTTGGGAGGCTTAGCCCACACCTGGAAAATGGGCACTTTTGGGGCACGAGGAGAGGCAGAGCTTGTGGGAGGTTTCTTGCAGGTCTTGGAGCATCTGAAGGCTGTGGTCGTGAGCGAGTCAGAATGACGTCTCGTGCCCTTCCAGTGATAACCACTGCCAGTGATTGCGCAGGAACCAGGCAAGAATATGGTTAAAATAAATGCACTGGGCTATCATTAAAGACGTGACCAAAAGCCACAAGCCTCAAACCCTTCAGATTTAAGGATTTTTAAATCCACAAACATGTTAGCACTGCAGTAGGAACGATGAGCACGGATGATTGTGGAGGGTAGGGACTCCCATGGGTCTGCCCTGAGTGCACCAAAGGTATGACTCCCATCTCAGGAAATCAATTGTTGAAAAATACCTGGTATGGCACTGATGCTCTTGGATCATACAGAGCTATTCCATACTGCACGGAGCCATAACAGCCTGTGGGACTGTCACACGTGCCTTTTAAAAAATGTGGTGTCTTTTTTTGTTGTTTTTTTTTTTTTTTTTTTTTTTTTGTTACCCCAAACATTCCTTGGACTAATCAAAATATTGAGAAGATAAAAACACTGATTGCACTCCAGCTCAGCCCTGGCTCTCCTCCTGCCATCGCTGCTGTGATCCCGTGGCAGCGAGCAGAAGCAGGGCAGCTACAGGAGGCAGGCTTGGCAGCCAAGAGGCACAAGTGTCCTCCAGCTTTGCCAAAGTCTGACCATACCTAGTGGCTGTCAGTGGATCCTGGCTGTTGAAGAAAAGTGGAAACTTGGCTCATGAGTTCTGTATTTCAGAGCTTTATAGTACAAATTGACAGCCAGAGCAAGACTGAAGGCTCGTAATGCGAAACAGTCTGAGTGACAGTCTGGTTTGAAACACACACATGGGTCTGCTGCCGAGCTCTGGGTAATGCAAGTTCTCCCTTGCCTTTTGAAAGGGAACCAAGAGACATCTTTATTCCAGATGAGATGGGCCTGTTCTGTGCGTTTCTCCTTGTGGCACATTAATGCCTTGAGCTGTTGAGCAAAGCCAGGGAGGGACAGAGCAGTGCTACTCTCAGCTGTGAGCGGAGGGCAGCGAGGAACCAAAGCCTCTTCCCTCTGGAAAAAGCTGGTGTAAAAGTGGCACTTGGGAATGGCACTGCAGCCTGTGTGGCTGTCTGGGGCAGTCAGGCAGGGGTGTGCACACATGCTCTGGAGATTCCTGTTTAAATTCACAAACACTGTTCAATCAGCAGATGACTTCATCAATGAATCCAGACAGCTGGATCAAGACCTGTAGGGGAGATGGATTTAAAAGCAAAGGGGAAAGTTCTCTTTTCCCAGCTGGGAGCACACTTGCTCAAGCAGCTGCCATTTAGTCCCTGAAAAATTAAGTTGGGGTTCGCCAGGAAGAGGAGATCCATAGCTAGCCTGAGGGGGATGCTGCTCCTGGGATACAGTTATGGGCACTCAAGAGGGAGGGGGATCAGCAAGTGGGTCTGGCAGTGGTGCTGGAGTAAGAGAGGTGTGTTCCTGTGATGGCTCCTTCCCTGTAAAGGTTCATAGCTCACACCTCACTCCTCCACCTCCAGCTTTAACCTCCCATTTCTCTTCCTTCAGTGATAAAGGCAGACTCAGCTCCTGTGCATGCCCAGCTCCTCACCAGTGCCAGGGAGAATGCCCTGAGCCCAAGCTCTTTGCTGACCACCGTGGTGCCCAGTCAGGTGGTGTGGCTCAGCTCGTGTGACATCAGTCAGTAAGCTGTGGGAGCTCCTCTGATACCCCACAGATCACAGGTACTCCCGCTCCTCACAGATCCCATGTTCCTCATGGCACAGCTTCAAGTGGCTGTCCACTCTGCAGCCTCCACCGTGGGGTGAGGACTCTCTTCTGGGAAGTGTTTCAGGAGCCTGTTGGCTACAGCTGTGACACTGCCAGAGGAAGGGCCCAGGCTCTCCCTTACACCAACCTGCCAACAAAAATGCCACTGTACCACCTTCAGTGCCCCAGGCCAACAAACTCTGCCCAGGGCTGAATTTGTGATGTCCTTGTTGACGTGCTCCTGTCTCCTGCCGTGGCCATCGCAGCTTATCACCCCACACACTGTCCACCACAATGCCCAGGGCCAACCCCTCTTCATCACTGTGCAGGCATCTGCACTTGGTGTTGAGTCCTGAAAACCAAAGTATTGCTGAACGGAGACACAGCACATTGCAGAGGCTGGGTGGTCCTAGTGACTGAAATGAACATTTCAGTTCATTTCATTGATCAATTTGTTTCACTGGTCAAGTGTGAAAAATCCTCACTTTGGATGAGTGCCACCAGGTGACAACCTTCAAGACCAACATGAAAATGGCTGGATAAGAAAGGGAGAGAAAAAAACCCCAGTATGATAAAATATAAACCAACATAACCAACATTATATGCTTTATCTCAAAAGTGAGAAGGACCACTGGGTTTTATGTCACAGTATCAAGACTCACTGGGGCCCTACGCTGAAGCAGTCCCAGCAGATAAAAATTACTGGTGTTTACCTGTCCACTTTACCCCTTTACTGTCCATCCTGGCACTGCTGCGGGACTGTGAAAGCATCCTGTCTGTAAGGTCTGACAGCTTTTCAGAGGAGCATTGCTGCTCCTCAGCCCGCACCCACTCCCAGTATGCCGTCGTTTCATCTTTAAGCCTGGGGGTTGCTTTAAATTTATCAGGGATGAAAACCTGGCTCCACTGAAGTCGTTGGCAAAGCTCCCATTGACTTTAGAGGAGCCAGGATTTCACCCTGAGATGCTTTGTAGATTATTGGTGAATGGAAAGCATACGTCTGGCTTCTCCAGGGTTATTATTGTTGGTGGTGACCTCTGCTCTGGCAAGCATTGAGCAAGGCTGGGTTGAGACAGATGGTAAAAGCTTTCCCTACCTCTTCCCCTGCTTCCTCACAGGGGCTTTGCTTTAGGATCATCATCTTGGATGCTGCTTATCAAGGAATACCTTCCCGTCGCCTGCTGGTGGAATTTAATGCGTGTTTGCCCACATTCCCCTTCCCCCAAACGCCAGGAGATCAGCAGATAGGAGACAGAATGGCTGATTAGCTTCCAGCTCCAACCTCTTAGCTGTAAGCTGCGTGCACACACAAGGGTCTTCTCTTAAAACAAAACAAAACAAAACAAAACAAAACAAAAAAAAAAAAGGAAAGAAAAAAGAATAACATTCCCCTGCAGGCAACCTAAGTCTTCCTGTGACTCATGGTTCCTTTATCTCAATAAATCACTACTTGAATAGTAACCATCCTCTTTTTAAATGAACTGATTAGCTTAGAGTTCTCCATTTTCCTGCTTCTCCTAGACTGGTGTTTTTCTTCCCATCTACATATTTTGCCACCAGCTGGGGTCAAGATTTCTGAATTCTGCAGTGCCTGTGTGACAGGCTGGAAATTCAGCAGCCACTTTATTAAAACTTGAAGCCAAACCGGAAATGTATAACAAGCCTGGATTATGGAATATGGAAATGGAGAAAACAGAGAAAACAGTCCAGCCCAGCTCCCCAAATGCTAGGTTGGTTTTTTTTAATACCAAATTCTCTTTATTTTACGCTCTGCCACATTTTCACTTTTCAATATGCTGCACATTTTTGTACTGATGATGCGCAACTTCACTGGAGCGTTTGCCAAGCTGTGGCAGTATGGGACTGTGGGAACCAGCATGCCAGGCAAGGTTTTTCAGGAGTGCCCAAAGACTCCAAATTCTGCTGACTTTCAGAAGAGCTTGCCACAAGGCAATTTTTGCCTCCTTGGAGAAACCAGCAAACGCCTTTCCTCTGAAGAGAGTTTTAGCACAGCAGAAGCGTCTGAGTTGGTGTAGTGGAGCTGAGTGTTTCAAACACAGTAAGGGCTCCAACTCTGGATTGAGTTACTGTGGTTCCCAGTGGTTTTCTGGCAGCACTGCCATGTGGCAGAGCTGGCCCCCTGGCCCAGGGTAGCCAAATTTATCACTAAATTCAATTGTTACATAAAATAACACATACGGCTGCAGCTCATCCTCTGTAGTACCCCAACAGGTCTGATGGGAGCTGAGTTCAGAGGAAGGAGGTGATCCTGGCACTGCTGACGGCTGAAAAAGCTGTAAATTACCCTAAGGTGTTAGTTGACTGAGGCTTGAATTTCTTGATCACTTCTAACAGGTCTTGTCCTATGTCCAGCAGTGCGGCAGCCAGCGTTTTTGAGAGTTAAAAAAAAAAAAAAAAAGAATTAAACAGAGCAATTCACACCTTCTGCACCTGTGGTTTTCAACCCTTCACTTCTGCAGGGAAAATATCACATTATTTGCCTGCAATTGGCTTTTTTCAAGACTCCTTTTGTGACTCTAGAGATCAGGAAAAAAAAAAAAAAAAAGGGAACCAGAAGGCCAGTTCAGACTGAAGGACAGCTCTGAAACAGGAAAGGGAAAGGAGGTTTTCATAGTGAATACTGTGATGGTGGGTGAGATGAAGGCCTGTCTCCTAAAAGAAGGATTTATTTGTGTCCATTGCAGGAAGGCTTTCATTCCGAGAGGTGAAGAAAATAGAGCTCTTTTCTGGATGGCTTCAGCTTTTAAATGTCACCTGGCTTCACTTGGGTGATTTAACAGACCTGTAGCACAGCCTGTGCAAAGGGACTTGAACTCCTGTTAGTGAGTTGCTGCACTGGCACAGGCAAGGGTCTGCCTAGTCTAGTTATACCTCCTGGAAAGGGGATCGAGGGGCTTTATTTTATTGCTTTTGCTCAGTCAGTTCCTCTGCATGGAAGCCAACACTTTGTATTTCCTAATATCTTTGTGCTTTGTCAAGTCAAAATTATGCCACATCAGTGAAACATTTGGTTTTGAAACCTGCATATTCTAATACTCCAGTAATTAAATACTGAAGTGCTGAATTTACACTAAAGTTTCTCAGCCCAATTTTGTGCCAGTGCCTTAGGAACCAAAGAGCACTAATGATAAACATTCTCTTCCAGAAAGCAAAAGTTTCCAGGTAAGCATTGCATACCACAAGCTGATGTGGGAGGAAAAATGGCACAATCCTGTCATTAGAGAAGGACTTTGTTCAACAAAGGTGGCAGAAACATGGAGAATGAGGGCAGGTTATTTACCTGTCTCTTTCTCTGAGAGCTGCTGGTACCCCAAATCTGAGCCTGATGACAAATGATGTATTCCCTGCAGACACATCTGAATGATCTGTGACCAGTCTTTTAAAACACATTTTCTGAAATGCAGGGGGGAAAAAGCTCTTATGGGAAGGAAATCTTTGTTCTGTAGGGATTGTGACAACGTGCTCAGCAAAGGCATTTGGCTGAAGGAAACAGCTCGGAGTTACTACAGCAGGTGAGGAAATAATTTTAACTAGCAAGTGTGTTTAATGCTTTTTCTTAAGTTGCTGAGGTGTCATTTTCTCTTGGGCTAAGGATGGGCAGTTGGATTAGATGCTCCTTCCAGCAGGGTTGATGGGCAGGCTGTTTTTGTGTCCTCCATTAGTGCAGTGCTCTTCGTAGCAGTGCCCATGTCTGCGATACCTCAATAGCTAAAATAATAATGAGCTCAACACAAAATAGTGAGGAACTCCCTGGGGAATGTCCCAGCTAGGAGAGGGCAGGAATAACTGGGGAATGTGCCTTTAAAGGAGGATGACTTTATGTCAAATAAGGCAACAGAGAAAGACAACAGAATCTGGGACCTCTCATGAAGTATTTAATTCTAAGAAAATCGTTCTCTGCTACACAGCTTCCAGTGTGCTGTCTGGCAAACAAATGTGCACATTGCTGGTGCTCTCAGGCACAGTTTGGATAGCAACAGCTTCACCTACTGTCCACGGTGGGATGGTGGCAGTCTGAGGGGGCCTGAATGAGATGGTCAGAGCACAGAGAGAAGCTGCAGAAAGGTGCCCAGAGAGCCTCTGCAGAAACCTGCATTGGTGCATGCCAGTGAACAGCAGGCAGGGAGCACAGACACTCACCAGGCGCTGGGGAAATCACACAAGCATCCCTCCTGGTCCTGCCAGAAGCAGAGCTTTTGGGCAAAGTGCTGTGGTCTGGGCTGGCTGGAGGCTCCTCTGTACATGGCTGTGGTGGCTTTACAGCCATGCTCAGCACTCGGAGACAGGGAGGGAGAATAGTTTGAATGTGCAGCCCTTTGGTACCTGCAACGGAGGAAATCACTGCAGATCAAAGTAGGTGTTTATTCAAGGCAGCTGGACTGTCTGTAGAAGATTTTCACTCCTCTACTACCCTGAAGACAACAGCAGGTGTGAAACACAACGGCATGGAAAAAGCAATACCTGGAGCTCCACCTTGCTGACTGAGAGGGTTACTTGCTGCTAATGAGCAACTAATAATTTTCTTCTCTGTTCATGAGTAACATCCTTGTGCTGTTGGAATTGTCTTCAGGGGGTGGTGCAATGCTACACAAATCCTCATGGAAGGGTTTAGAAAGGCTGGTACAAAAAAGGGGCACACGTCACTGTAAACAGCATGGCATCCTCTGATCAAACCTTTATAAAGTTGCTCATTTTGTGCAGTTACATCAGGCAACAGGTTGTACATTTCCAGTTCATTTTCTTATACATAATGTCATTCTTTCGAAATGTGACATGTGTGGGCTTATTGTTGCTGTTGAAGCTGCTGGTGTTTTTTTCTGGATAGACAACCAGTCTGTCCAGCTGGCAGGGCAGTTGGGCCAGCTTCTTGCAGTTTTAGTTTCAGAGTCACCTTTTCACAAGATTAAAAACTTTAAGGCAGTTTCTAGCCCTAGATCCACAAAGCAGGTTCTTGATTAAGATTGTTGGCTCGAGAAAATAGGAAACTTGTGGCCGGGCCCACTATAAAAGGAAATTCTTTTCCATGATTTACAAATAAATGGACTTCAGTGCAGGCAGGATCAGACCCTGTGTATGAAGAATCTTTTTACTGTATATGGAGACATATATAGTATGATACATATAAGTAGAGAGATCTTTTTTAAACAAGAAACCACTTGAAACAGAATGAGAAAGGGAGAGAAGGAGACCGGGAAATCAGATTAACCCTTTTTTGACTTCTGGTTCTTAAACTCAAGTAGCTTTTTAGTAGATCCCCGGGGGAGTTCTTCTGTAAAATACTACAATTTACAAGTGGGTTTAACTACAACATGTTGCTTTTCAACCACAGACAGACAGGAAAAGATCCAATTGACACCTGCTTCAGAGAGCAAATGGGACACAAAAGATGAAACTCATTTCAAAGGGTCTATTTGTTTGTCTCTTGTCATGGATTAAACCGGGGGGGCTACTATTTCAGGATGGATTCTGCTCCCATTCCAGTCAATGGGAAAAACCCCCCAACCTATCTGAGTGAATAATGCAGAACCAGCCCCTTGGCAAAGAAAAGAGTTGGTCTTTGCTGAAGTTTTACTGACAATTCTGCAGTAAGGGGGGATATGGTTACTTCTGAAATGCTCGATTTTGGAGCCAGATGTTTGAAGTTTGAATATTCACACTTGCAGAACTTTAAACAGACCGATGAAAGTTTACTGAAAAACAATTGGGAATACAAGAATTTTTTTTTGAGAATGCGAAGTACCACAGTGCTTTTTAAAAATAGGTTTTCAATTATTTGACTCAAGTCTAACTCAATTTAGAAAATTCTTCCTGTCTAAAGCAATTTGTGCGTGTGTGTAAGAACAGAGAAAAATTGCTGAAATTATGCTTTTTAGAAATTCAAACCAAAGGGGGAAAAAAAATCTTACTACCTCATTGCCAGTAGTTTCATTAAAGGGCATAACGAGATGCCAAAGCAAAATCTCCAAATCCTGATTATGTTTGTTTGTGTGCAGGGATTGTGTTTTCAGAGCTCCCCTAAACACGTGCCCATTGTTGCACTTTCTGTTTTGTTCCCTGGGCTCGGGGAGGTCCTAAACTGCTCTGCCTGCCCAAAGAAAGAGAGAAAAGAAAAAAAAAATCCCTGCCATGAACATTTTGGCAGCTCTTTGTTTTAAAGAGAACAGAGCTTTGTCTCCTGCTTGCTGTCCTTTGATTTTCGTGTGTGTGGTGGTGGCCTGGGTTTCCAAATCCCTGTCCCTGCCAGGCAGCGAGCCAGAGTTTGTCCTCACATTCTTACCTGCCTCTAATCCCCTGGAGCTGAGCTACACTTCAGCTTTTGGCTGTGTGTTTAATCACTGGGGAGGCTGTGGGAGTTAGAGCCTGGGCTCTTATCTGCTGTTCTGCTCTCACTCTGAATCTCACAATCACTTTTTTCTCCCCTTAAAGCCTTCAAACTTCAAGCTACTTAAGTGTACTGAGTTAGTGGGCTGGTTTTTAAGTTGGCAGCGCTAATGATGACAGGTATAGAGGAAATAATGAAGGCAAAGGGGCTCCAAAGTAGAAGGCAAACACTGATAGCTGCAGATTTTAATTCCCAGCTCCTCAGCTCTGAGCACTCCAGCTTCAACCAAGAGGCCTGAAATCTGCATTTGGGATTGTCACTCCTGGTGGCATTTGCTGCTGCAGAGCACCCAGAGCCTCCTGTTAGAGGAGGCTGCAGAAACTGGACTGTGCAGGCAACAGAGAAGCAGCCAAATCCCAAATGTGTCGCAGAGCAGTTGTTCCAGCACACAGGAGGTGATGGTGGGCTAACTCTGAATTTCCTGCCTTTTGTAGTGAGTATCATGCCCCTTCCAACCACATTAAAATGCCATTAAGAAATAATTTCATGTTAAATGCTAGGTTTTAGCATGCATTTACTCACATGCTTGAAATCTGATTTCTGCCTCTTTAACTCCCGATTTCTCCTCGAGGCTAAAGGACACAGGGGTTTTACATCAGCTTAATTCTTTTGGTTTGAAACTGGTATGACTGGGGTGTAGTTGCCCCCTCCCTGCAGGTAGGGATGATGCAAACAAAGTGGTTTCCAATCTGCAGGAATAATCAATACCAGGATAAAGCACCTTTTGCTGTTAACCTTACTTTTGTTAAAGTTTTCACTAATTTAACAGTTTCACCTAAAACCCCCCATACACCTGACTGAAATAGATGTGTAAACCAGATACAGGATATAAAAGGACTGGAAGGCACGGTCATTCCTGCTTAATAATAAAATTAGAGACATTAGGTGTGAAGAGATCAATTGGATGTGTGTGAAATTTAAGCTGCTGATTGTAGATTCATTAAAAAATAGCAATAATTAAAGGTTAAAGGTGCTGAGCCTGCAGCTTGCTCCAAGAATCCCAAGCAAACTCACCTACGTTATATGACTGCCTGAAAAACTGATTATAACTGGACACCATCTCAGGGTGGGGAATCAACCTGTAAATGTTTAAATTGCTCTGGTTTGTCTCCTTCTTGTAACCACAAACCTACAGTATCTTAACAAATGAGTTAAGTATGGCAGCTTTAATTCTGTCTCTAGTAAACACATGGCAATCCTCTCAGAAGCAGTGGGACTACAAACAGTTCCAGTTTGAGCAGAGCAGTGGTTGTATCTGTAATGGGATCTACTTATTGTAGAAACCAGTATCAAGTCAAAGAGTTGATACAATCCTTAAAGAAATAAAGGAGTTGCAAGAATAACATGAAAAGAGATTTGATACCTCTCCAGTCCACGGATGTTCTTTGGTTGTTTCAGCAAAATACCAGACAACACTCACCTGGCCTTGCAGAGACTCCTGCTAGAGCTGATGACATGAACCAAACAATCAGGGCTGAAAGGACAAAATTCTGCCACTGACTGAAAAGGATTTAAACAGTAAACTTTAAAAAAAGTAGACTAATTAGAAAAAATCACACACACATATGTATATATAAACCTGAGTGATTGCTAAATTTAGCAGGTAATCCAAAACTGATAAAGCTAAACAAAGCTGAAACCAACATGTGAGGAGGGACCTAGACCAAAAGGAAGGAAGGGAACAGATATACAAGTGGATTGAAAAAAGGTCTGATAAAACAGCAACTGGTTTGCACAAAGGGAAATCACCTCTTCCATCCTATTGGACAGAGAGAACTCAGCATCATTAATTGACATGAATTCTGGAAGCAAGAAGGACCATGCTTTAAAATAAATAATGCCTCACACTGTTGAAATGAGTAGTGGGATTCAGGCAGAAAAGTGTTGAAACCAGAAGAACAAAAAATTTCTCTGCAAATCTAAGCATTCTTATGTGATCAAAATCCCTGCCCTTTATAGCATAATATTAGCAAAACCAGGGGTGTTCCATCTGGTTTTTATGTGGAATGCTGCATTTGTTTCACATGGATCCTTGTGCAGCTCCTGAGCCTGCTGACATTACTTTTGCTTTCTTCAGCTGCCTGTTGCTGCCCCAAAGATTCACAAACTGCATTCTGAAAAATCTCCTTTCTAAAGGATTTCAATCCTTGGAGCTCAGGACACGGTCATCTCAAGACCAATTAAAAAAAAAACAACTAGTGATGGGAATGGAAAGATTCTGCATTGGACTTAATTATCTAGGGCAAGGAGAAAACATCCCTTTCATCCAGGAATTGCGTAATTGTCTATTATGGGCTACAGCCTCTGCTTTAAAATGAGTGACAAAACTCGTACTGAAATCAACAGGAGAAGGATTTGACCCATGAGGGTTCAGACATCTTGAAGCATCTGATTTGCTGATCACTGACAAAAAAGAGTATGGGGAAAAAATTTCAGTACTCAGACAATATACTTGCAATGGCTGATAAGCCTCTCTCTCCCCCAAAAAACACAAACCAAGCAAGAAAGCTGGGCTGGTGCTGCCTGTCTCCACAGTGCTCGTGTGTATTTATGAGAGCGAGTTTGCTTGTTGCCCAAGTGGAAGTCCAGGCCATACAGAGAAAATAAATTTTGTATGTAATTTGGGGGCTTCCTTGAGCTCAGGAATGTGTTTATTTATGTATTATTAAATAGAGGAACAGTATAGGAAATCCGGAAATAATCAGCCCTCAAAAGACTGGTCAAGGCTATCATTACAAATAAAGAAATCAGGCTGAAAGACCAATGTGCTAGGCTGACAAACTGAGTTTTAAATTAAGTTTTAGCTGGAAGGAGTTTCTAAAGCTATTTTTAGCCTCAACCATGTGAGAAGCACATGGCTCCATAAATACATTCCCCTCAAGAATAAGTTAATGGGGGGTGGGGTGTGTGGAAGGAAACAACCTAAACAATTCATTTAAAGTTAATAACTGAGTCAAGAATTTTATAGCTTTGTTTTTGAAGCATTTGTCATTAGTGTGATTCACTTTTGCAATTACATCCATTCACAGACCAACAGGGCATGGGACAGTGGGCTGATGGAGGGTTGGAGTGGGCCTCTCTCAGCCTCCCTGGGCCCCTCTGGAGCTCAGCAAGAGGGGAATTGCTCAGCATTTTGGTGCAGCTGTGGTGGGTTCTGGCTCTGAAACGCCCCACAAAGGAACCTGCCTTTTCCTCTGCTCTTACAGAGAGGGCTTTGGGAGAACCAGCTTGCATGCATGAAACCCTCCAGGCATTGTTTTGGAAAACTGCATGCAAGCAGAAGAGGGAAGAAAAGAGCAGTCACAAAATAATGCCCAGGCATCTTCACCAAATATACAGGGAGGGACCCACTGAATGCCCTAAACACATTTGGTCTTCCAAAGCAGAAAAGAGCACCTCCAAGAGAAAGGATCTGTGCAACAGAGTCTGTTTTCCCAGCTACATCAGCAGACCTCACATAAAGGCCATAGCTCCTCTGCAAACCTCCTCTCCTCTGGGTAGAGATACAGAAGACAAAGGACTTGGGCAATTAAAGAGTATCATTATGTCCTCAGTCTTCAAGCATTTCAGTCAGGGGATGCTCCTTAGCTTTAGAAAACAAAATAAAGAGGCAAAAAATAGGGAGAGATAAATGGGACTATGGGGCTTGTTTATTCTGGTTTTCCCCTGACCCAAGAGGTCACAGGCCAGTTGCTTTGGTGCTGCAGCTCCCTGGATCTGAAGGATGATGAGCAAATCCAGTCCTGGTTCGAGAGCAGACAAGGAGGGCTCAGCTGCCTCTTCAGGAAAGAGGCATTTTGGTTGTTTTGGTATGTCACTGTAGTCATCAAATTGCTGTTGTCATGGTGAGTTTGGCTTCCAGTCTGGAGGTGACCCTCTGAGGGGTCTCCAAGGCCATCTGTGGCCAACAGGGTCATGGAGCAAGAGCAGCTGGACCTTTGCTGCTGCTGAAGCGTCTGGAGGAGTTAGCTGTCTGTCCCAGCTTTGCAGCTTTATTATTTATTTTTGTCACATTGGATGGGAGATGTAAAAGTTTCTCCCTCCTTTTTCATGGCTGCTTTGTTACGTGGGATTTTCTCTGGTACATGATCCACATAAAGGTTAAAATAAATGCAGAAATCCAGAAGAGTGACTCCATTAGCTGAGATGGCAATGAATTGTAGTTTTTGGCATGTTGAAGCCTGGCTTTCACCTCCCTGCTCTATATGTTCGTGTGTGTATTTCTGACTGCGGACTGCATTTTCTTAAACTGTACAGAGAAGTTTATCTTTGGTTACTTCTACTGTGGACTACTGGCTTTGCCTCTTTTCAACCGACAGATCAAAGACATTATGTAAAAACAGTGCAATTATGACTAAAATAAACACTTTAAACTCTGTTACTGTGATTTCATCCAGATTTTTTTCCCCCTAGGTCTGTATTAACACTCATGTGACTCAATCAGCATTGGTAGCAATAAAATACACATGATAATCCCCTGCTGATCCATCATTTGTACCCAGAAGACTTAACTGGTGCAACTTGTATTTTATTTCCTTTTTCCAGCCTCTGTCAAAAGTACATGCCCTTATGAAATGTACATGTGATACTTAGAAATCAAAAGAACAGCTAATTAATTGCATCCCACCTCCTCATATGGAAAATGGATCTAGACTAGCATCTAAAACACAATGTGTTTGCTTTAAATAGCCAAATGCTGAGGGACCAGAGAGATCTGTGGGGAATTTTTGGCACCATATGAAGATTCTTTCAGCCCTCGAATCCCCCACCCTTGAATTCTGTGGTGGGTTAGTAGGGAAAGGATATAAAAATGTGGAATTTTTTTTAAAGGCTTTTCTCTTTGTTTTCTATTCTCCTTGGCTGCGCTCTTATATTTTAATACCGTATAATAGTAAGGAACAAGGAGGGTCATTCAAAAATATTTTTTAATCTTTATTAGAAACAGAAGTGCCTTTTGATGCTGCTGGACCACATTTACCTACAAAGCCCTGAAGTGGCTGAAGGAACTGCAACCATAGCTTCTACTTAGGGGTTTTGAGGGGTGCCCACACAAGTCTGAATGACTGCTGGCAGTGGGGAATACCAGGCTCTCACTCAGTTTGTACGTGGTGCTGACCACTTCAGTATCGAGGCATTTCCCTGGAGTCCAAAATTAGATACCAGCGTTGCTCTTTTGCTTTGGAAACAAAAAAAGATACTTTGCTTAGGCCTGACTTTTTCCACTTAACCCCCACCCCCATCATTAAGGCATATTTGACTTTAATTTACCATGATGGGACAGTGGGATGAATTTAAGAGGTTTGGTGAATGAGGAGGAGGTGTCTCATGTAATAATAGCTATGAGGTGGAACAACAGCAAGAAATGGAGTGAAATTTGGTCTCAGCTGTGATGGGAGTTAGTTCCCTTCTTCCAAGAGCACAGGTACATTTGGGCTTCTTTATGGCTCTATACCTTGCCCTTTCAGACTCTATTCTACTGCCTGCTCCAGAAACGGAAACCTAAAAGTCTGAAAAAAGCTTCTGGAAGGAACAAGAAAGGTACAGGGAATATGAGGGTTTAGAATTGAAGGTCTCATGATTCAAAAGTATGAAGGCTGCCCCATGCTATTCCAGTAGTTGGGGTGGATGCCTGTTTGCTTTTCCTTCCTCCCACATTTTGTACAATTCCAGCATCTATTGCTGTTTGCACAAATGAAGAGCAGAGCCTCCCATCACTGGAATTCACAGATTTCTTCCACCTGCTGTCATTTCTATTTCTTGCCCAGTTTGTAAAGAATAATCCAACCCCCCAGTTTCCATGCCATGGGCAAGATCTCACATTTCCATAAAAAAGAAGTCAAACTTCTTGCTAATACTTATTCAGACTGATCAGATGATCTCAGTGCCTCACTTAGGCACAGCTCCTGGGAACTGAACTGCTGGCATCACCTCATATCCCATATGGAATGTAACATCAGACTATTAGGACATTAATATAAACTAGCAGTCATATTTAAAAACAAGTAAACAAGAATGAAAGAAAATAATAAAAATTAGAAATGTGCAATTTTAAAAGGAGGAGAATGTGAATGTTGACATACAAAAAAAAAAAAAGCAGTATTAAAAGAATGGCAATTTGCCTTGTATAATGCATGGACATGTCTGGGCTTCTCCATTCCTATTTTTGATCTTAAAAAAACGTTCTCAGATGATTAGAGGGGAAAAAAAATCACTAATATAGAGTAAAAATGCCATTTTGAAATCCCATGAATCATTCTCATTAGACCATATGCATGCTACCTCATGCTCTTTGATGAAGTTACAATTTTTTTTTCTCCTAAAGAATGGGGGAAATGCAACTCTAGTAAATACTATGTTCCTACCAAAATAAACGGCTCAGCAGCATGTCACCCTGAATTATCTTGAGAGAAATACCCAGCAGAAGTTACAGCAACATCATGGATACGCAGACCAAGTATCTTAAACCAGCCAAAGTATCTATTATTGCTTGTTTTTATCTTCCTCTAAAGGGAAGCTATGTTTGACCTCTAAGGAAGGTCAACAACTTAATTATTGTACTCGAGACAAAGCTACTCTGTGCACAGGAAATGAAAGCTAAAGAGAAGCACTTTGAGAAGAAAGACGTTTCACTCTCTGAAATAAATGAGACCTGAAAAATTCAATATTGTTTTCATCCTGACCAAGCCTTCTGGCTGGATGCTAAGTGATGTTCATTGGGTAAAGACAGGAAATCCAGGAGCCTTCCTGCCCTTGCAAGACAAGAGTCATAGCAGGGCAAATCTGCTTGGAAAATGGAAAGAAAAAAGTCCATACAGAGAGGGCTCTCACAATCACAATCTTTCATCAGAAAGCCAAATCCACTTGCTTGAGAAATGAACACATTGAGGCATTTTGATTAAAAAAACCCCTTCACTTTCAATTCTTGGACACCACTTAGAGGAAGGTAGCTTGGCTCTCCTAGAAGGTTGCAACTGGAAGGACAAGGAACAGGCAGGAGCAGTCAGGCTCTGTGACATGCCCCCTCCTGACAGAGCCCCTGACATCAATCCAAACACACCAAAACAGGAAGAAAACCAACCAACCAGGCAAAAAGGGATGTGCCACCACCACACAGGTGATGTGATCACTGTGCTCTGGTGCTGAGCTATCTAACCAGTCCAGCTTGTGCCTCTGTCCTTACTTTTGCTGCCACACACAGGGGCTACCAGAGGTTTGGCTCAACTTGGAAGTCCTTTCAGTAAAAATGTTGTGCTTTTATTCGGGTCTGAGCTGACTTGTGCTGGTCAGACCAGAAGGAAGGACAGGCTGTACTCACAGAAAGCAAGGAAAGATCTAGCAGGAATAAGCAGCATTAGGACTACAGAGGCAACCCAGCTTCATCAAAAAGCTCAGAAAAGGGATGCTATTCACCAGAGCTGGAAAGACATGAATCTTTTAACAAGGATGGGCTGGCAAAGGCTGTAAATTACCAGCCTCAAGCCTTTTGCAGAGAGGAAAATATGGCACTTCCAGTCATTAATGCAAAGACTGCAGCCCTGCTCTGGGTATGGGGGGTGGGTGTCTGCTTTACCGTCAATCACACACATTCAGATATAAACAATCTTGGAATGTTCCTAGGGAGAGGAGTATGGGCAAGTCTGTAAGTGTGCAGAACTTCTTTCTAGAGCTTAACAATACCTCTTAACAGTATTTATTTGTACCAACAAGCCAGAACCTCCTCAGAAATGGCTGGATTGTCACCAGTGCAGCGTGGCAGCTTCTCCTGTGGTTAATGTGCTTCTGGAGAAGTCCAAGAGGGTAAGGAAATCCCTCTGACCTCCTACCTGCCATATCCCCACCTTTGGGGCTTGCTGATGTTCATTTTTGGCAGTTTACCTGCTCAGTGATGACTCAAGGGGATGTTTTCCAAGAGCACCCTAGTGATTTACAGCTCGTGTTGCATTTTCAGACATCACATGGGACTGGGGAGCCTGTATTGATTAGTAATGCAAATGGCAAACCATTAAGGTAGGGGACCTGTGGAAAAATCAAGAGCAGTCATGTGATAAGAAGCTATCCTAATCCCCTTTCACAAGGAAAATTACTTTGGTTTGCACAGATAACTTAATCTTGGCATTTTTTACCATTTGAATACCTGAGAAATACTTTCTTACCTAAAAGGAAGAACAATATGAACTGCTCAGTCTTGAAGAGTTTATGAGCTTCAAGAATGCAAGAGTGACCCTTTCCAATCAAACACCACCATTTATCCATCAGATCTTTAGTGATGTTTTGACTCTGAGTTCCACAGGGCCTTGTTTCTTCCCTTAAAATTGGCAGAGCTGCCCTAAAAACTTGGCCTCTTGTCAAGTAATTGGTGTGATAACTGGCAACCTTAAGGATATTCATAACAGATGATAAGGCATTTCAGAGGGAGAAGAAACAACCACGTTTCACGTTCAAAATCAGATACTTCTGCCTTTTTCCAGCTTGTAGGAAAATGGGGAAAATTGTCCTAAGCAGGCAAATTTTCACTGAAGTTTACACAGTGGCTGAGAACAGAGTGGTCTGGCTAATGAGAACAACTGATTACAGAGATTTAACACAAACAGATTTTAGGAGGTCTGAGATTGGATTTAATCTGTTCTTGTGCATGCATTGACAAAGCCCACAGCCTGTGTCTGGGCCAAGGCTGTCACAGTCACTGCTTCCAGGATGTAAACTATCATCTGCACTCTTTGTTCCCAGATGTATGACCTTGCATTTTGCTGGTTTAAAACACATGCTCAGAGGAGTCCACTTTGCCAAGTGTTGTAGTTTGCCTCTCAGACTTGACCCATCTTGTTTATTTACCACTGTGGCATATCTGCAACTTTTCCAGCAGCTGATTTATTTATTTTTTTCTTCCAAATCCTTGATAACAATAATGAATAGCCTGGGGGCAAGAACAAACCATTGCAGGACCTTGATGAAAACACCCTCCCGATACCTTTCTGTTACAAATATTTACTCACTTAATATGTGCTGCATCTTGGGTAGTGACATGTAAAAATTATTTTGTACCACCATTTTTATGATCAAAACTATAGGTGTCATTTATGTCACCATCTCTTGAGCTTAATGTTAGCTCCTTCATGCACCTGATTTTCTTGCAGCTGTCAGAACTGACATCAGGTTCACTGGCCTGTATTTCCTTGGGCAGCCTGGGAGAAAGGGGTCACCTCCTTCATCTTTCTAAAATAGTGAAGCATTTGCTCAGTTCTAGTCCTCTGGAATTTCACCAGCACCTTATGAGGTAAGAGTGTTCCCAAGAGATGTTGATATAAAGTAGAGCATGCTATAAACAAGAGACAAAAATCTCATCCTTGAGGCTTGGACACAAATGTTATAACACTTGGCTTCAGCCAGATCAGGATGGAACTGGATAATATTTGTTTCTGTGGATTAGCAATCTGTCCTGGTTTTGACTCTGATGTACTCAGCTTCCTTAAAGGTACACTGGATTTCTGCAGTTTAAGTCCATCTAAAGTCTCCAATGGCAGTGGTGCTGACTTCAGCAGCAGCATGATGTGGCTGGATTGCCAAGCCCTGCCTGGTTTCCACCTGTTACAGTAAATTTCCTGCATTTCCACTAAACTGTGCCTCAGCTTGTGAACAGCAGCACAACTGACTTGAATTGCAGGATTTTATGAGACCTCCTAAAGCAGGCAATTTTACCTGGTTTTGAGTTTCATTAGGAAAGCTTTGCTCCAGCTTCAACCATTTTTAAGGGTACCAGGACATTGCCTGATAAAATTGGAGACAATGATCCATCCTTTAGGAGAACACCGCTGCATAGGGAAATAACTAGGAGAAAGTCTTTGACAGCAGACCTGTTTTTCTAACTTTCTGTCAACCTAATTTTAGAGGCTAACCTTTAAAATTATTTTACCACAGAAAATGAATTGTCTCCTCTTTTACACATGTGCACACATGGAACCATTTTAACGGGACAGTAGAGTGGCACTGAAGTCACAGAGTGCCCCTGAAGGCCTGACAGATAAACAGATGGCAAAAAAGTGAGTTCCTAGGTAGTGAGGAGCAGCAGACAGAGCTCGAAGAACTGCATGAAGCATGCTCTGCAGTACATGCAGCTATGTCCAGCTGACATTTCTCCCATAAACACCAGAGAGAAAATTATGCTACTGAAAATTGCGTCTGTCTTTGACATTAAAATCATCTGAAATAAAATCCTAAATCATGAAGGGAAAAGGGTATTAAACATTTATATCAAATTAGGACAAATCCAGCAAGAGAAAGCTTTTTGGCTAATGACTTGTCTTTAAGAGACTCCCCATAGACTTTTAGAAAACACATAGATTCAGCTGCTTTAGCTCATTCTTGTGGTGGGAGGGAAGAAAAGAAAAAATTCTTCGCTAGGAGTTCAAGATCCCTCTTGTCTATTTTTGTTTTCTTTTTGTTAGGGTACCTCCTATCTGTTTGCTCAGGATATTATTTTCCTTTCATCAAGAAGTATGGTTTTCACAGATACACTGTTTACACAGGCACAGGGTCAATCTCTGTGCATTTTCTTCCACCACTACTCACAACAGAAAGAAAAGAAAATTGCATAATCACAGAAGAGCTTTCACCGCTACTTTTAGGGCTGATCCAACATCAGCAATCCTCTTTCAAGAATAACTCCCACTCTCAACACCACTGATGTAGAACTGGTCTTGGTTCTTCATTAAACATCCAGAGGGCCAGATACCCTGCAGGACTGTGTTAGGGTAGGAAGAAGATGAGCTCAAAGAGAAAGAGCTCCTTTTGATGGGTCAAAAGTTCCTTGCAGTTCTTGTGGACTCTGAAGGTTGGCTGCCCCAGATGAAGCCTCAAATGCACCTACAAAGACAGATTCCTAAACTGGAGAGGCAGTACCAGCTCCACGTGCTTCATTTTCACACCTATTCCTTTCAAGATTTATTCAGAAGGTTAAGGGATGCCTTTCTGTAAATCAGGGGCACTCCTGCCCAGTGATTATCCATGGCAATATCAAACCGACCAAAAGGTTTGGTGAATAAAAGTTTGTGAGGCATCCCAGCACTTTAGAGAGGGATGGAGAGCTCTAGCTGTTAAGGTTTGCTATAAATAAATTTATACTTTAAAAAGTTCCTTCTAATCCTTTTATGGCATTTCAGGACACATCCAATATCCACTTTTTCACTGCTGTTCCTCAGAACTGGATTGAGCAGTGATGCAATAATTCAACCAGACCACTCCGATTTTTGGCATTTCACACAACACAAAATTGGGAAGCACCAGGTATGACACACAGCAAGTGCAATCCAGCAGTGGCCAGGCAGGGACAACCAGCCTCTCTCTCCAAAATGACAGCAGTGGCATACCAATGCACTTCCCCTCAGGTATGTTATTAGATAAGGAGTAGGAACCACCTGTAACAACTGCCTGCTTCAGCTAATTTTACTGTAATCACACCCCACATCTTCTCTGACCTAATTGGGTGCAAGCTGTCAGTAAAAATATGCTGGCTCCCTCCCACAGTATTAATTTTGCAAGACATACAGATATTATTTCAAAAAGATGGAAACTGGTTAAAAAGAACATATCGTTTGTATCCATTAATAACAAGGGGTGGAATTTAATGTTATCTTGATGCATTTGCTGCCAGAAGAGTTTCTTCTAAAGTACAAAAAGCCACTGAAAATCAATGTGTTTCACTGACATAGGCCAGAGAACTTTAAGAGGCTTTGCCATGTCCATAGAGACAGGGGCATCAATTTCTGTCCTTAGCCCATGTCTTGGGCTGCAGCAAACAAGCACTGCAATTTATACCAGACATTGGAGAATATGAATATTTTCTTTACTACTCAGCTCCGGGAAAGGATAATTATTATAAGCAAAACCAGATGAAAATCTGAGAATATTTTATGATCCACTTTCATTGAAAAAAAACCCACCCCAAAATAAAAATTTGTATTAGCCTCAGAACAATGGGGCCAAATTCACACTTGGGGTAACATGGCTGACATCAGTAGAGCAGCACAATTCATTTGGCCCATGGGATCTTCTTGAAAATATAACATACTTTCACAAGGATGACAGCCAGATTCTGTGGAGAAAATCTTTCTGTACCGACTAATTTGGCTTTAAAAAGACAGCACAGCTGTACAAGCAGTAATCCAGTGGGCTGGATCTTCAAGTGCAACTCTGCTCACATCTGTACAATAAAGTTCCCTTATAACCACGTGAGAATTCGGCCAAGTGCCTTTTCCAGACCTAATGGGAGATCAGAGTGTAAGCATTATTCGGCACCAAAACTATACTTGTGTGACATTCATAGAAACAAAGAGAAAGATACTGGGAGGTAGAACTCAAGAATGACCAGGTAGCCAAAGATCTAAGTGAAATGCTGATATCCCTTGCTAATCCTTTCTTATCCTGTCTCCTCTCTGTCCCACCAACTGGTCTCCTGAAGCATGCTAAGCTGCAGGGAGGATCAGAAAAAAAGCAGAAGGCCCTTTTGCAGTTTCTGTCGCCATTTATTTATTTTTAAACAGAAAATTCTTGTCCCTTGCAGTGATGACGTTTTAATGAATCCATCAATCACTGCAAACTCCAAACTAGAATCCTACATAAAAGAGACTTATTTGTAATACGTGACCTAAGCCCATACCTAGCGAAATGAGTTCTCAGGGAGACAATGCAGGTCTTTCATTGCTGTCTCCATGGAATCGTAGATGATTAAGCTGGACAGGGCTTGTGGGACCTCAAATCCAGTCCCATACACCCAGCATCACTTTATCCCTGCCTTGCTCCCCTGAGTGTGTTATCTAATCCTTTGTTGACTGATTGTGACCCACCCTACAACTTCTCTTCCATGGGCAGATTTCCATTGTGTGTTGCCTAAGCAAGCTCTTCATTGCTCCTCTAGGTCTTCAGTTCCCCTGTGTCAATGAGTTTCAGGGTGTTTGGGTCCAGGCTATCTCCCCTCCCCTCAATTATTTTTTTTCCAAAACTGCTTTTTATTTTTCCTGGTTTCTCACCCATTTGATGTGTACATCTCAATGCTGCAAGCTCTGTTTCAGCACACCTCTGCCACCATGCTGGGCTCCTCAGGGCACGTTCATAGTCAAATCCTTGACTGTATTTTGTTGCTGCAATAGGCAGTAAAATTCATTAATCATGACTCAATTTTTTGCTTCTCCATTTACAGCTAGCAGACCCATTACAATTTGCTTTCATTTCATTTGCACCATTGCTCTCAGGTTGATGTTTCAGAGCTCTCACTTAGTGCTTTCTTACCACAGCACTGCTTTTCCTTGCCTCTTGTCCTGTTCCTACAGGATCTGACCTTCTTATGGCAGACTGAGAGGAGTAAGTAAGTTGTGAGGTCAAGAGGATTCTCCCTGCCCACTCTTCTTCCCCAGGACTCCTCCCAGTGACATCACTGAGATGCAAATCCTTAAGATGATCACAAAGATAAAATTTGACTTAGAGAAGACCCTGACTCCACATTCAAAATTTCTGAGCTCTCCACTCTTCAGTGACTGTTGTTTTGGCTGCTGGTGATTTAATCTTAGGCAGATGAGAAACATCCTCAGCGTGCTGCATCCATGAGCAACTCCATGGACAAATATTCCTGCGGGCTTCAGAAGTATCAAACAAAGCAGTTGCTGCTCCCTCGTGGTCATCAGCACCATCTCTGTTTTGAAAGTTACCTTCACCCAAACTTTGCAGCAATTTATGATGTTCTATCTCCTGTCTGCCTCCTGAGGTGCTTTTATCTATAGCTTGGTCAAGTCAAAGCAAGCCAAGGTAATGGAGATTTATTATTGAAATGGCTTAAGCCAAGCCATGTCTGCAGCCTGGTGGGATGACTTGACAAGACTCAGACCAGGAGATTGTTACAAACAGCAGTTTCTAAAGCAACTGGGCAATCTTGAACTCAATGATTCTCTTTTACCCTTTTGTACTTTCTTTTTTACCACTTGGTAAAGTGTTTTCATTGACTGCATCTCCTGTCAGTACTGTCTGGCATGACTGTTTCAAAACTTAGGTGGCCTCTTAATTTTTAAAGAACAGATAGAGACCAGAACAAAGCTTAGATGTTATCAAATAGCTGAACTCCTTCTGTGCTCACCATCAATGGCATCACACAGCAAATCTGCAATTATGAAGTGAATGGCAATTCCAAAACCTTTAGAAAAATCCCACCTTCATGTATTGGGACCAGCACAGAATGAAATCTTTGTTGCCAGTATTCCTTTCTTCTTTTGGGGTCCATTGTCCCCTGCTATATTCACCTCCAGAATATTCCTTTATCCATCTGTTAAAACCAAGTGTGAAAACCAGACAGGGCTCTTGTGCTCTTTTCTCATTATTTCACCCTTGAAAGCTGGCTTTACTCACTGCAATTTTCAGTCCTGGAAGGCAAGTATCACAAGTAGCCAAATGGAGCCTGCCCTCAGAGGAATCTGCTTTAGCTGCTAGCCTCTCAGCAGCTTCCTTCACAGCGCTAGTTCCGAGGAAATATAACTTTTTTATTAGCTTATCATTTTCCATTGGGACTGGAAGAGTTGTGTGGAAAAAACCCCAAACCCAGAGCATCTGTAACTTAGAGCATTGTTCTCTCTGTTGGGGTTGTTCTTCACCTATTTCCACAGTATCACTTGTCCTGAATAGAAGACAATCCTTAATCCCACCAGTTTTCCTTATTTTCTTTGCCCTTGGTTCACATCTAACACTCCTATTATTGGAAGAACGAGGCATCTCTCTGCTTTTTGGCTGCACATTGTTCCTCCTATGTTCCAAACCACCAAGGAACCTGTCTGCTGCCATGGACACCCCTGTCCATGGACACCACTGGTGTGGTGGGATCTCCTCTCCCTCTTTGGGAAAATCTGTCTGTCTTTTATTTCCCCCTGTATTCTCTCCTGTGGAGTCTCAGTCCTGGCTGTCTCAGCTGTCTTGTCATTTGGTCTTTGGGGGGTAGTTTTCCTTCCTTTCTTCTTTGCCTCTGAATTGTCTTCCTTCTCCAGTTGAATTAATTTGTTGCTCAGCTTCATCCCTCCCACACTAGCTAATTTCATCCTCTCTCCTGCCTGTGGCTAGTTGTCCCATGGATATCCATCTTTTTGTTCTCAAGGCCACCTTCTTATTGATGAGTTGTGTGCTAGTGTTGGTTCTGCCTTCTCCTCAGGGTATTCCTCAATCTTTGAATCCCTGTCTGAATTTCAAGCTATGTCCACTTGTCTTCTTAGCACTGGCATAATTTCATCCACGAGTGTGGTCAAACTATGTTCCATATTTATGTACCTTCCATCTTGTGCCACACCACCCTGATGTGCAGCTGGGAGATTCTGCAACCATCCATCATCCTGTGAACCCTTGCCTCTTTTGTTCCTTTCAAATTATTCTTCTGAAGAGCCTAAATGAATTAGGTACCAACATTCCATGGATCCAAGGTGCATTGGTTTATAATACATGTTAGAGAAACAGGAGACTATCACAATATTAAGCAATAAAAATCCCTGCAACATAATCTGTTGTGGTTGGACATTTTATTGAAATCCTGGATAGTCATTTTCAAAAAAAAAGCTGACATGCAGGGTTTGGATTTAATCTTCACATTTCCACTCAAACTGTGGCATTGTTTGAACACAACAGCTTTGGGATGCTGGCAAAAGAGTAAAACTGTCCGAGCTGTTCCACTCTGGTTTGAATTATCTCTCTTTTTATTTATTTATTTCTAGCTTTAAAGTCTGTGTACTTTAAAAATCAATGAACATTATATTAACAAGCAGACACTAATTATATTTTAACAAACTGAAAAGGCTTGAATCTTTGAAAAGACAGATTCACATTTTAAAAAGCTTTCTAATCCAACTGGCATCATTGTCGTAAGACACTGAAAAAGCCTGCACAGAATAGAAATGTTAAAGGAATCTGTTTACCAGAATTTTTTTTCTATGATTTATAATTAGTCTTCATCATTGTACTGTTTCATACACTAGGTCTGGTAAACAGAGTACTCGTGACTTTTACAGGATTAATGAAGACATTCTGAGATGTGGAAATTAGAAGATCACTCAGATAATAGCAGCATTTTGCTCTTGTAGCTCTTCTCATCAGTTCAACTTATTGTTTTACAAACAAATTAGGATTGCTATCAGAGTTCTACAGAGGGATAGAAATGAGGCAAGGAACACTAATGTGTCTCATCTGCAACTGCTTAGCAGAAGAGAGGCAGATCTCTTGTATCCAGTTTAGAACTCTAATGCTTAGGTTACAGTGGTTCACTGAGCAGTTTTTAAAATATTGGAATGTGCAGTGGGAGTCAGAGAGTTTGTATCAGGATGTTCAGCACATCAGGAAATGCCAAAAGTGTAAATAGATGGTCCTGGAACTATAAAAACTATCATGCCTCTTCAGGCCACTCTGAGAGTAGCTGTGTCTTTGGTGTGAGGGTTGCTGGAAAAGCAGCTCCCACATGAAAGCAGGAACCCCAGCAATGCACGGAACAGTTTCTGCACAGAGCACAGAGCCAAGACATCACGAGGTTTGTGTGGTAACAACAAGAGGAGAGCAGGACAGAAGAGGACACAATCCTTGTGTCAGAGCAGGCTTCAGGAAACACTCAGGAGAAGCTGGGCTTTTGAAATGTCCCCACTGATTTCATCACTTCCGTGCATTCCAGAACAGCTGCTTGAGAGGTGAACAGATGAGGAACCCACTTCAGACAAAGCCATCTCAGCACAGCAAAGCCAGCCTGTGCCAAGGAACACTCACTCACTGCTGTGGCACGGACCACGAGGGGTCACGTCAGAACCCCACAGGCTCAGCAGGCTGTGCTCTGAACTGGAGAGACAGACATGCCAAAGATCAGGGCAACAAACTTGGTGGCACATCATGGCTTGAGAGATCTGTTCTGCGCTCCAGGAACTGGAGGATTCGAATACTCTGGTCCACCCACAGGACAGCAGAGTCAGCTCATGTCCATAGCAAATTCCTGGAGACAATTTCAATGGAAGTAATAGCAAAGCACCATTGCTCCATCACACACATCAGCATTTCTCCATTATACAAGTACTTGTGACAACTGATCTTCTAGACTTCCCGCAGAGTCCTGCCTCCCTGGCTAAATCTTCTGGTTGAGCTGAATTGCCAGAAAGAAGCTCATCTACTGGTGTGACCTACAGGCCAAGTCCTGCCTCTGCACAGGTGAGGACAGACTGTCATGCCTGTCCTGGAGCCACATCAGGTATACTTAGCAGAGCAGCACAGGCAGTTGCCACCTCAGCACAGGCAGTCCCAGCAGCGGCATCCCAGCAGTGATGCCCAATAAGGGCATCCCAACAATCAGTGATTCTGTGCACTCTTGTCATTAAAATAATCCCTGAGTAATTTCCAGCATCAGCACAGCTTGCTATAGCTGGTGGCTCAAGCAGCCCTGGCCAGCCCTGCAGCACAAGCTGTGGAATTTGGGTATACTGATAACAGTTAACTGTTTTGGGCCTTAGCACAGCACCTGGCAGAAGTGACTCTCCAAAAAGGTTCTATGAATAGAGTACCAAGTATCAGAGTCACTTGCCATGGCACCCTATCTACCCTTCCTTCTCTTCATAAACAAACTGGAGCAAGGCAGGTGGTGGGATGTCTCTGCCTCCTTCAAAATCACTATTTTGATACTAAAGAGCATGTTTTCACTATTCCACCTAGCAGGTTAAAAAGATTTAACAGCTACTGTAGTGCTTGCACAAAAGGTTTCTGTACACAACTGGATCTAGTCCAAGTCTGCAGGTTTACCACATCTCTCCAGAGCCAATCCTGTGCCACTACACTTATGCTTTTCATTTGGTTAGCACGTGATGCAAATGGATTTATCTTTGCTTCTTTATGCCACTTGTCAGTGAAATGCTACATATGTGGAAACACACTCCCTTCTTCAGTAAGTGCTGAGCAACCAGCCTGACTCAGACCCCCGACTCCTGTTCCGATGGTGCTGAACTCTTATTTTGTGTGGTCGGGTGGATGGTGGTTTTGGGACCATCTTGACATGTCTGAAGCTCTGCCTCCCAAATGGATAAAGTGAGTTCTCATTACCTTGTGACTGATCTGCAGGGAGCACAAACCACCCTGGATGTGTGAGTAAATAAAGGAAACACCTAGATGCTGTTTGTGAAAGCATCTGGAGGCTCAAACATTCAGCTGCCAATAATGGCATGACATCTGCCATTTCTCAGCTGGTGGTGTGGTTTCTTTTAAAATTTGGTCCTCATCTGTGCTTTAAATTGAAGAACAATTAAACTTCGTGCACAAATAAAAAGCAGATCATATATTAGAGAATCTCTATTGAATTTTGAAGCAGGCTAGAAAGTACATAAACACCTTTAGTACAGACTGCTTTTCTTATATCACTACTTTATTCCCTGTCTCAGCAGGACAGGAAAATATGCAACACACCTTCAATCACCACATTTTGGAGAAAAAATAAATAAATAAAACCCAGCTGAAGTCCTACCTTAAATAGATCCACTCCATATCTTGGTCCCCTGTGAAGAGCAGCGGCTGTGAGAGTCCAGAGACACCAGTGTTCAAACCCCTCTGAAACAAATGCAGGCAGCTCACCTCACACTGACAGGTTCCTCTCAAAATCGTACTAGTTTTAAACCAACAGTATTGACTTCAAAGCAAGACTTGACCTGATCTACACTTGCATAAATGACAGAACAAGCCCATTCTCGGTTCAACAGCTTGGGCAGCTCAGATTTGGTTCAACATAGAAATTTAGCACCATCTGCAGAAAACTTTTTACTTGGAAAACAAAGATTAAAGTCTGCAAGAGCTTATGAGAATACCAGGAAAAGCAGGAAGTGAGGCAATGCCCAAAAACCCAACTGTTGCACTCAGGTCCACTGTAGCTGCCTGTGTGCTTTCCCTCAGCAGAAAACAGCAGAACAGACAGAACAATAGAAAAAGACAGAAGTGGAGGGGGGAACCACCTTGACAAGTTTGATAAGCTCAGGACAAAAGCTTTTCTAAAAGATGAGGACAGATAAGGGCAAACAAATTTTCTCTGTCAAACAGAAACTCTAGAGTTTTCCCATATCATAAAGGTCAATCAAGATTTTACATAAGGTAACAGGATGCAGCTTGCCCACAAAAAGTTAGTGTAGTTTTACTTACGTTTCCACTGGATTAAAATATGACAACTTGAGCATTTTTTAAATTTATGGAGGGCAGCTCTTCAATACCTTCTAAAGCAACTACAGAGAACTATGTTTTCCAAGAACATGTGTGCCTGAAGAGGCAGCACATTCTAGGAAGTATGTGATCCTGTGCTAGAGGTGCAAATTCCCTAATGGGTATTCCATCAGATTTTTTCAGACACGAGCTAAAATAGAATCTTCAAATGCTGATCAACTCTAAATCTATCAAAATTGAAGTAAACCAGGAAAAACTCCACACTGTTAGAAAAACAAGTGCCAGACTATAAACCTCATAGGGAAAATCTAAAAGACTGAAGATCCTGGGAGTTTTATTATTGCACGAGTGGAGCAGAGATTTCTCCCTAACTGTTCCCCAAGCCCAGGGATAGTCAGTCTGTACTTTCTCTAGTGTTTAAGGGATGGAAGAAATCAGAAGAGAGCACATAATAAATCAACTGACAGTCTCTAAAAAATAGCTGTCCTGTCTCCTTAATATGAATGAGAGTAATGTTCTGAGGGCAGGAAGAATTCAGCTTTAGACTGAAAACATTCCCCTATTGGGGTACAGAAAGTGATCACTCTGTAGTTTAATCAATCTCAGGCCTCTCTTTGAGAGAAATAGCATGTTGCCTGCAACAGCACATGTAATAATGTTTGCTGAAATATAAACTACGGCTGTATACCCCAAGATGGAAGGTCAGAAGTCAACTGAGGATCTGGCCACAGATGTTCAGCAATAGAGATCAAAAAGCAATATATCAACTCCAGTACTTTCCCTCAAGGAACAGGTTGCAGAAATTTCTCAACCCATCTCCTTTCACAGTTTAAGTGCACTCACCCTGCAAGTAACAAAGCTGTGCACCACAAACCGCCAGGTTACTCCAAGATGAAGTCCGTGTTTTCTAATTTCTCCTCGTCCTGTGCTCAAGTATTTAAATATTTATACAGTGAGTTTGCTCTTATCCACAAACACAGCTTCCCTGAACCTCTGCAGAGCTTTTCAAGTCCATCTACCACTGCGAGGAATCACATGGCACACCGCTTAGTCCTCCCCCAGCCCTTGATAAACATTTCCTAAAGCAGACATTTGATATTACGGAATGTGTTGTAATCAATTCTTAAAGTTATAGCACCACTGGATTTTTATTAACTTGCACAACAACAACAACAACAAAAATCCAACAAAAATGGGCCCTCATAATCAGTCAGCCTTGTTATATCCTGAAAGCTGCTTTAACAAGCAGGGAGTAATATAGTGTAATTGGTACTCCACAATTTAATTGTTCTGTTCTTAAATCTAATATTGCAGCTGTGGGTTAAGTTTACACCACAGCTTTCAAGAGAACATGAAAGTGTGGTACATCTGTGCAACAGAAAGCTAAACATCTCTCCTCTGATGTGTTTACAATGACATTTGATAGCGTGGAATTGTTTGGAGTTCATTCTTAAAGCTGCAGAACTGCTTTTCAACACTAGGGAAAAAAAAAAAAAAAGGAAAAAAGGCTCCAATCTCCTTCCAGCAACTCAGCCCACACAACCCTGATGCTTGTGGCTGCTGGCATTGCAGGGAAACTGCTGGCTGGAACAATTCCTTCAGGAAGCTTTGAGCATTTGTCACTAGGGCAGTGGATAAGGGGACAAGGGCATCTTCCTCTTCAGGAGATACAATAATTATTTGAAAAACAAACGACTCAAAATCCCCCTGGACAGGACAATACCTGACATGCATAAAACAGGCAAAAATATTTCAAGAAATGTTATTTCATGGATGACTGTAGCATGTATAGAAATGGTGGCATCTTCTGTTTAACAGGTGGTAGAACTGCTTATGGCATCCTGAACTTCACATTCTGCATAAGTAACAGCTTCAGCATTATGTACTTGTTAGTGAATTTATGAGGCCCATAAGTAGTTCAAGAAACTTAGCAACGGGCCCATAAACGTCATCTGCAGTTTGTGAACTGCAAGTATCTGACTGTTTTGATCAAGGTTTTTACCGGAAAGTTAAATGTTTATTAAAATTATTTACTACTGCTCCACAAAAAGGGAGCAAGCCTGCTGAAGAACTTAGATACTGATAAGATGTGATAGATTGTAGGTCAGATGAGCTGGCAGAAAAGCATTTCTGTTTATGTCTAAGCCCAAATTTTTGTACAATTCAAAGTTTAGAGTGCATTTATGTGACCAAGAAAAGGTCTGTGGAGAGGAGGAATTTTCCCTTTCCCATAACCTGCTGTCAGAAATACATGATCTCATCAGGCTACTTTTCTTGTTCTCAGCATTAGCCTTTTTCTAACACTTTCTGTCCTTGGAGAAATGCATGATAGTGCAACTTAGTTAAAGAGGTCACTTTCTGCTCATTCCTTTGTAGCAGTCCACACCGGTGTCTCGATTTATGCTCTTTAACAGATCAAAGTCAGTCTCACTGATGAAGCTCAGCTATATTACACTGGAATCTATTAACTTCTTAAACTTTATTATTTCAGTCACAATTAAGACTATCTGAAGCCTCTTCATAAAGAAGGGCCATATCAAAAGCTGTACGTTAGCAACTGGATCAATGGATGCATTCATTCTGCACCAAAAATACCTTAAGAAGGACAGATGTCCTGGGGAGGCAAATCTGTATCAATATTTCAGTCTCTTGAATACAGAAATTTGATACAACATGATGCAACACCCGAGCTTCCCCTCCTTTCAATTAACTGAGAAATAAAAATTGTCCTTAGAAGGGAAGAAATGCATTTGTATTGTTTAGTTTTCAGGTTTTCCGCCCTTTCATAGCATCATAATGTTCTCTTCATGGGTGGAAAACTTAATCTTCAAGTTCAAGCCTAGATTCTTCATACAGTTCAGGATGAGATGACTTGGAATACCGGGAATATTTCAGATGTAGAAAATCACCCAATTCATCCAGAGCATTCAAAACCTGTAAGAACATGATACTTTGTCAATTCTATTGAAAAAAAAAAGAAGTTGGAAAAGAAATGAAGTTCTAGTAACTTCTACTTTACTGCAGAACAAAGAGATTGTAAAAAAAAATCAAACAAAGAAAGTTTAAAGGAGAAATGGGAAAATTTTGCATTCATTCTACAACAGTGCACCTCAGTGCAGTTGTAGATGCACAACAGCACCTATGGGAAAGGAATTTACTCCTTCAGTAGGTTATGGTTTATTAGTAAGTACATTAATTGAGCACAGATGAAAAAAATTACTTTTTCCAAAAGCACAGAGAGGTAACAACCAAGCTAAAAAGTTATCTTTGCTTGTGCAAAAGAAATGTGTGAGGCTGTATTTCAATGTTCCTCCATAGCTCCCAAAGACTGGAGTTGCCAATGCATTTTCTTAGGTAGTACTCAGCTCACAGGGCTGATCAAAGTCAGCATAAATAGTCTGAATAGTTTAAGACAATTTTAGTGAATGCTGTTATTTTATATATCACAGAGACAAATAATTTTTGTTCAACGGTACTGTAATGCAATTTGCTGAGCTGTTTCCCCAGCTCTTAGTGGATTCAAAAAGTAGCCAAGGAACTCTGTACCATAGGGAAGCAGCTCAGTGTTTTGCAGCATCTGACCCCCATTCAAGAGCAGCCAACTTTTTGGCAGGAAAGAAGGAAACAGCAATTTTGATTTTGAGCCTGTTTCTGTAAAGCCACTAAAACATGCTCATGAACAAAAAGAAGTAATTTAGTAATGGTTTATGCAGAAAGATAGCTTCCAGGTCATTAAGGAAGTTATTCTTGGGAGCTTGCCCTTTCATGTATCTTTCCTCTTTAGTTCCAGGCTGAGATACCAACAAATTTTGCCAAAGGGAGACATTTTCATTGTGCTTGTTACCTGTTGTTACCTTTGGTTTAGACACAGTCACAAAGTGTTTTGTCCTAAACGCTTTCTTCCTGCAAGTAATTAAACTCAGGGAATTTCCATTCCCCCACGTTGTAAGAGCGCCACAAGTACTGTGGAAAAGCACAGCCCTTTCAGTGATTACTGGGGAGCATCAGATCTTCCCTGGAAGCAGCAAGGTGCAGGTAGCAGGAAGTGAATGCACAGTGATAGCCCAAAAATAAGATGGGCTTGACATTTGGGGGCAGGGGGAAAGGAAGAAAATCAAAGCAGCAACCTCAAGAGAGGAATCTTCAGATCAAATTCGTTGCCTGCTACCAGTTACATCAGCCAAAATGCTATGCTCTGTTCTGTGAAATACTTCCTTTATGGTATTGTACCTTGTTAATAACCACTGCACCTTCAAAAGCAGCAGGAATTTTACACTGCACACATGCAAGGCAGGTTTTCCATGTTGTTTTAAAGCTATCTGCACTGGTATGGGAGGTGGTCAGCAGGGCAGGGCTCCAGCCTCCAGGTCCATGTACATCTCAGGATGCAAAAGGAGAGTCAGGAGCTCTCTGCAGGCCCAAGTGCTTGTTTGCATGAACCAGCGGCACATTTAACTCAAATGCCTTCCCATGTTCAAGGATTTTTTGTTTTGACCATCAACACTCATGCAAAGAGAAGAAAAGCAAAGCCTGAAATGTATTGCTAAGCCTCTTTGTTTCATGCCTCTAAGTTGGCTTATTCTGAGAATGAAAGAACATATCTCAAGCCAGGCCAAAAACACCTTCGGCAAAAAAAGGAAATGGAAAATTTCAAAGAGTTTATTTTAAACACATTTCTGTGTTGGAACAGAGGTTTATGATGGAAGCCTCAACATACTCTTAATGGTATTTCTGATATCAGAGAAAGATACAGAACTGAGACTGGCCAGACAGCACCAATTAAACTTGATTAGGTTCAAACAGTTCCAAATACTGTTTGCAATTTCCACCTGTACCCCCAAGGCTGTCCCATATACTTCTGCAATTCAAGAAACACATGGAAATATGGGTATGGAAAACTTGATTTTCAGTTATTTCCAAATAGTTTCAGGTTTCCTACTCTGATAGTTTTGATGTAGCATTTAACTTTTGTCTTGCTGTGCTCTTCATGTAGGTTTTTATTAGTGATGACAGATTTGGTCACTATTGGAAATAGAAGAACATAAGAAGTTAAACATCCCATAATTTATTTTAGAAAATAAAATGTATAAGGCTCAAATGCCTTTAAAGACCAAGTGACAAGGCCAGAAAAACAAATGTAAAAATGAATTATTGAGATTCAAAGTCACAGAGGCACAGCTTCTCCTGGCCTCCTTTGCACCTGAAGTTAATTTGGGCAGGACATCTGCTGTGCTTACCGTGTCTAACATCTCCCGTGTATGTGCAGCTGACACACAAAACCGAGCCCTGGATTCTGTGATTGGAGTAGCTGGAAACCCCACCACGACCACCCCGATGTTTTTTTCCAACATGCGTCTTGCAAAAGCCCTAAGGAGAGAAAAAGTAGAAGGAGAAAAAGCAAGAATACATTATCCCCAATAAACTGAACGCAGACAGAAAACACTCACATACAATGCAATAATAGATAAAATCCTGTTTGCAATTGATTGAATGTTCCCACTGATTTCCATAAAAGCCAGAATTTTAACAGCAGGACTGAGATTCTTTGCTGCTTAGTGGCTCATAAAGCCAAGTGGGTGTCAAATACCAGAAATGTGAGAGCAGAGAGAGCTCTGCAGGGTAGACACGATTTTTTTATGTCAATTAAAGTCTCTGAGCACAAATCAAACCACGTGAGCATTCACAGTCCCTACAGATGGACGAGGTTGGGCTCATGGAAGGTATGAATGCTTGGTTTCTGAACACCAACAAGAATAAACCAATCTGTGTGATAGCTTGTTCTCACAATTGCTCTGTCAGTTAGGAAGGCTCATGTGATATGTACGAGACCTAAGCTACCAGCAAATACTCAGCTCAATACTTACAAAAAGTTACTACTGACTCCTGGTCTGTGCTTCCAAGTCAGTGCACAAGTGCTTGAAAGGAACTGAATGGTAAAACATGCAAAGACCATCCAATGATCAGATGGGGGGGAAAAAAATTATCCATCTAAACCAGTTCATTCATCAGAGGCAATGTGTCTCCTTTAATGATTACAAATTCAAAACCAAAACATTTTAAATTCAAAATGTTATCAAAGGATTATTCTAGACCATTTTAAAAAAGGAAAAGAGAAAAATTCTAAAATTCTGACATCTGAAACAACTCCAGATTAAACCCAGGGGCAAATTTAAAAGAAAATGGAACTAAATGAAGAATTCAAATAACAGCGTATGTTTCTCCTGAGAAGCACCTACCACAGAGAACATCACCTTCTGCAGTGTGTACCAAATAACCCACAAACTAGAATAGTGCTTGTTTGGGCAGCAAGTTTTTTTTCAGTACTTACCCTATCTTACCAGGCATATAAAGGAGTAGGGGAACAACAGGAGAATCATCATTGCCATAAATGATGAAGCCCATTTCATGCAGTTTTCGTCTGAAGTACCTTGTGTTTTTCTCCAGCTGACGCACTCTTTGGAGCCCTGAAATGAGCCAGTCAGAACAGTCAGTGCAAAAACTCAAACTGGAGTCTAGAAACAGGCAAGAATCAGGGCTGGGGGTAACAGTTTGGCTGAAATGTGAATGTTGCTATTTGATTGAGAAGAAAAACATGGAACGAGCTAAATGCTACTACATTGGTTATTATGGTGTTGTAGGATGCATGGCTGATACTCCTGTATTTGTGAGGTACCTTCCCATGGACAGAAACATTCCCTGTCAGGGGACAGACACGTGGGCAATTCCCTGGACTTTGTTGTGCTAAATAAAGCCTCCCAGATGGCACACACCTACAGAGAAGTAGTGCAGACAGGACATGTAAATCGAGCATGCTCTTTCTCAGCATAACTGACTATTAATCTCTGCATTGTCCCTGGCCTCATTTAGTCTTGGATCCACAGATGGGATGCCCAGCAAAACTGACAGAAGAGTTGAAAACAATTATTTTTAATGAAGGACAAAGACAAAAAACAGCCAGAAAAAAAGCTTGAGAAGACATTTTAACCATTTCTTTTGCAGTGCCACAAAGGAGGTGGTTTCTGAGAAGTGCAATTGCTTCCCAACCCATTGCATAAAGAGGCAAGAAACACGCTCTACATTACTGCAGTAGGAGATATAATACATCCTTTCACCACTCCACCTGCATTGTATCTATTCAGTGAGCTGATCTATGTGCTACTTTTCCACTGCTGTGAGGTGCTGACACTGATGGTGACACCTCCTCTATACCCAGTGCCAGCCCAAGTTCATGTGGCCAAATCCAGCCAGGTCTGTCACGTGTCTGACCTCACCAGAAATGAAACTGCCAAGCCCCTGTTAAGCAGCTCGAGTCTCTCAACCAAATCTCTGTTCAGCAGCTTGTGTCTGCCCAGCAGAGGTGGTGAGAATGTGTGGTAAGGCTGGGATTTAGCAGGACACAGTTACACTCTTGACTTTCATTTTCCTGCTGTTCATCAGCCCATACTTTCAGTATCAATTACATTATGTCACCAGACATGAGCACTGAAACCTCCAGTGCAACTCATTTCCTCTTTTCCCTCTGCTTTTCCCTTTGCCTTTGCACAGATGTGTCGCGTTTTCACTCTCCATTTACATTTTCATTTTACTTCATATTTTGTTCGCTCCATTCTTCATTTGCCGCTTTCTGCTGTCACCATTCTCTGACAGGATGCCCATTTCCTAATTCCCCATCTTGCTCTGTGTAACCACAGTGGCCAGTAAGGCATTTGTAGCAGCTACATGCTACCTTTGGCAGATTTGTCCTCAGACCACATTCTGCCCCCACCATCTGCTCTGGCTTTTCTTCCTTTTCCCTCCTGGCTGAAGTGGGGATCACCATACCTACATGGACCACTTTTCCATTAATATTTCTGAACATATGTAGGTTTGAACAAGATCTACTATTTCATTTGTTCTGTGTCTTCCTGAGTTAAGGTTCTGTCAGTGTTCTGGCTGGGAAATTTATGGGGAAACTGGGACCTGCTTCACAGCGATCGGCTTTTTGCTTGAACAAATTAAAAGATCTCATAAAAACAGTGCATTTGTAACTTTATGCACAAAACTGCCCACTCAGACAACCTGTTACTTACAGTCTCAGTCATTCAATTTAAAGTACTCATTGGAAGAGATCTGCTGGGTTAGAAAAGGCCACAAATAGTTTAACCATCTCTCTAATGCTGCTAAAGCAAAAACAGCTGTGCCAGAGCAAGGAAAACAAATGAAACACAAAAGCATCCTACTACAAAGCTTTCCAGTCACTAATAAAAACAATAGTCTGTGGTATTTCCAAAAATATTTTTGGTGTAGTAGATCTCAAAGAAACAGGAGGAAGTACTGAGGAGGAGGAGGGAAGGGGAGATGATGGTAAGGACAGGGAGTTAGAGAACTACAGAATAATGTGGTTGAAGTCTAAAGAGAGACATTTTCTCTTGTTAGAAATTGTAAAGATGTTATTAGCACCTCCTCAATGTCCAAGTTATGAGGAGGAGGGTGGGGGAGTAACCTGAACTGGGGGCTCAAAGCCACTGCTGTTTCTTGCTATCTTAGCAGCCCCTGAGCTAGTTTCCAAACTCTCAGTTGGAAAGCATTTGAAACTACTAGATTTTCAATTAGGGAAAGTTTTTCATAAATGCAGATGTTCTAGGAGAGTGCAGTTTAAGACTTGCTGCCTTCTCCTTTCTATTCATGTGTTTACCACAGAGCTGGAAACACAGTGTGAGCCACGCAGGATTCCAGGCTGTGCTGTTCACTATTTATCAAACCATATGCGCAGGGACCAGAGCTGAACAGTTTTGTCTCTACTTATTTTTGGTGCTGGAAATTTAGACTCCAGCTAAGGAAGCTTTAGAGCTGGAAGAGGAGGTTCAGGCAACTCCCCAAAAGTCCAACACCTCTTCCTTTTCTAATCTTCCTTTCCTGATTCGACATCCTTAAACAGTTTGGGATGTGAGATCCTCCCTTTCAAGACTCCCTATCAAGCTCATTTTAAGCCAGACAGTGCTGATGCAAAAGAGCCACTTGAATGTTTTAGTGACATCCCAGAATACTAATTTCATTTGCAGGGATGTGTTAAAGAGCCAAATAAAAGATCAGAGCACTCACATATATCTGGAGGGAAAAAAAAGCACATTAAGAGACGATTGCTACACACACTGCATTTGTGGGTGGGTGGCTGGGAGGAACCTATTTCTTTACCAAATGTCAACACTTTCCTTTCTCATGTTAAGTTTTGTGGTCAAAGACCACAGACACACATCATATACACAGACTTCTTATATGCTGTACCAATAAGAGCAATAAAACCATTAAAATTTGTAGCTGCATTTCAACACTCTTTTTCATTCTTTTATGGGACCTTCCAATGTCAGATAAGGAGGCAGATCTGAGCAAAATGTTTATTTTTGTCTCATTTGCCTGATTTTCCCCCCACACTGCAGATTAAGGGTGATGAATTCAGTTGAGAATCAGGTCCTAGTCCAAATTCACTGTGGTATGTTTAACTAAAAGCACCACATTTAGAAAGCATTTTCTTTGATTCCTGAGGCTGGGACCTTGCATCCTTTAATATTTATTCTGTGAAAATCTGCTGAGCAGACCCTTCAGTTAAAATAATAAGGCTGCATCTATGTAAGTGTAAGAATTTACCTGTATGGGACTAATTAGGGGATCAGGTCCCTAGACAGTAAATATATGTGTTACAAAATTCTTACTTTGCAAAATCCTTGAGGATTTACAGTCTATGCAATGAGCTTATAGCACAGCATGCAGCATATCCAGAGAGTTATATTCCATGAAATATGTGAACCACAACACAGCATATGTTTGGAAAAAACAGCCTGGACAGGGAAAACCAACCCTCCTCTATTTAAAACTAAGCACAGTAATGCTCCAGAGTATTCAGCTAAGGCTGACAACAACTTTATTAAGTGCTCTATATCTTCTTATTGACTGAATTAAGAAGGGAAAGAAAGAGAAAAAAGTGAATGATAAACAATTCCCAAATTTCACAAGTTACCCTCACGCTGCTGGGAACACACACAGCTGGTTTATGGGGATTTTTCTGAAATAAAGGATTAACTGCCTGGATGGTGGAAGAAAAGCAGATTTACTACATCAGCAATCTACCTTCCGCTGGCAAATTTAGAGTTTTCATTTAGTTGCAACACTTAAAAAATATCTGGTTTACTGCAAAATTCTAAGGTGTTGGCAATTCTGGGAAAAATGCTGATTATATTTTTATGTGACATGCATCATTACATACTGCTGGCTTTAGCTCATTAATTTATGCAGGCTTTTAGAAAGCTTTATAGCTCAAAATTAATATGGTTTAGTTGAAAGAAAAACACTAAAAGAAGGCAAGACAGAGTGAGAAATAATAAAATGTAGTAGCCTGCTCATAATTTCTTTGAAGCAACAAGATTTTTAACAGAGCCACTTGGAGTAACAGACTTTGTCACACATTTTCAGGGCACCTGACATCAGGAAGGCATCCTGACGACATGTCTGAAGGCTTGATCTTAGGCTGGCTTTACCTGGCACAGCTCTATGCACTTCGATAGAACTCTGCCTTATCCTGGCAGCAAATAGGGCAATAAAACTATCAGCTCTCTGAAACAAAACTTCGTTTTCCTCTTCCAGAGATGTCTGCTTTTGTCTCCTGCAAAATGCTCATAAGCAGAAAGGCTGCCTGCGTTCAATTCCTGCACAAACCTTCCACCTTTGAACTCTTTCTGTAGGCTCCTGCCCTTGGAAGTTGTGACCTAGTCTATTGAAAAGAGGAATAAGCAACCTGTAGCCTTTCACATCAAGGTCTCAGGTGTAGGAGGTGAAGGAGAACTATTTTTCCTGAACACATGCCAGGAAAGATATCCCCACACCACACTGGTTTTTGGCACGTGGTGGACTCTTCAAGACACAAATCCACCTGCTTTAATCTTCTCCAGCTGTTGTTTCATAGGGTCTTTCTAGATAATTAGTTACGCAATTGAGCTTTTACATACCAGTGTCAGTGTTCCTTGGATGGAGCATTCAACTCCCTGCCTTTCTCTACCAACAACTAGATAGGAAAAAAGCAATCTTCCATAGGCTGAAAAGAACTTGGGAAACAATAGCTCTTTCCCACTAAACTATTGCAGATGGAAGATTTTTATTTTTTGCCTCTGGTTCCATTATAAGAGTAACACACATGTACCTCCATGTGCATTAAATCACAAATAGAACGCTATAAAACCGGGGTGCCTAAAGGAAATATGTTCTCAGATAAAACAATCTTCATAAAAAATAACTTTGCTATGAACTGGGGAGAAGTGAAGACATTTACTTCTACAATCTAATGCTAACTAGAAATCTAGTAATTTCAACTTAATTCAGCTGCTAAACAATCCCTTAAGGACTTCTTTTAACTGTGAACTGCTCCAAAACACTTTTCAGTGAAGATCGTGGGCAGAAAAAACCCAATTTCAGTCGAGGCGGAAAGAAGAAAAAATAAAGTTTTGGTCATTCTGACTTTATTTCTTGAACGAGTAAGATGTGCCTCCCCAGCACCTTGTCTACACTCAGATATACAAATGCAGGGACAGAGCAGGCAGCTTTGGCTGAGCCCTGTTCCCTCCAGCACAGGTGATTAATCACAGAGCGGGTCTGTCCCGCCGCTGGAAAGCAGCCAGCGCTCAGCGCGCTCCATCTGCATCCCATTAGGAGTTCCTGAGGTGCCAGGGATCGGCACTTCCCTGCTTTGTGCTCGGCGGGCTGAGAACTGCGCTGCATTCCTCGGGCACCGCAGCGCCAGCAGCATCTGCACCAGAGGAGGGATCCACACTCCCTTGTGGCAAGAAAAATACCCTGGAAAGGGGACCGTGACATGGAGCTGCTTGCTGCTGTCCCTGCGGAAAGCGTTTCACCGCTGGGGGACAGGCTACAGGTCACAGCCAAGTCTGAGATCTCTCCTCTGCCTGCAGCTGATGTTTATGTCAGGATACAGGGAACATCTATCCATGGGCAGGGTCCGCTAGAGGACTACAGCACTGGTTTAACTTTGAATATGAACAAAAGTGACTGCAAATGAGGTAGAATTCGATTAAACCTCAGAGATCCTGCGAATCACTGCAAACACTATTAGTCCATAAGCCTGTGCTTGTTCGCATCAGCCGACCCTCCATGGATACATTTGATGTCCTGTGGCAGGTGGATCACATGGCAGGTGTCTCCCCTAGAACAGCATGTCTCACTCATTTTGAGCAAAGATGTCAGAATTTAGGTCTATTTCATCATGCACTGCTGGGAGAACATCTGTGACGTTCAGCTTAGACAAATAATAATTGTGGCAGCAAATTATCATCACTAATATCTTCATCTTCGCTGTTGTCATGACTGGGAGCCCTAGTCATGGAGCCAGTGCTGTGCAAACAGGGAATAAATGTGTTTAAGGGCTTGAAATGTAACCACATACTTACTGGGAATATTAACATTAAGCCAGGGTTCAAGCATTCTGCTTGCTAAGGACCTAAGAGAAGCAATTCCCTCAGAATGAAGCAGCAAAATGAGAATTTGAAGAGGATAGGCTTTAGCACAACTGATTCTGCAAGCTGTTTTGTGCAGGTCCAAGGGGTCCATCACTAGGTCATTTGCAGATTTAAAGCTTGCAGCGATAGTTTCATGATCAGTCCAGTCTGGCACAGATTTATTTTGTTGCAAAATGGATTGTTCCTCTCGGCTCCATCTGCTCAGGTCCTGACACTGGGGCTCATGGAGGCATACAGCTCTGGGAACCAGTTTGGGTACAGGCTAACCATTTGTGGGAGGGTTGGTTATTTTTCAGCTCCATTAGTGCTCTGATTCAGTTCATTGCAGGGCTGCACAAACACTCAGGAGAAGGGAGAAGGGGCACGAGAAAGGAAGTAGGCAGGGGAGGAGAAACTGGGGACAAGAGTGCTCTTCCTTGCACCAGGTGTTGGTTTATGTCAGGACACAGCGATGTGGAACTAAGATTTCTGAACTTACAGAGGATCCTGACAAAGCAAAATTAATGTTTTCAGAAGACTGTTGAGGACAGATAGAGTAAAATGATGGAAACTGATTTTAAGGAGCTGGTCCTCCAGTTATACAAAAAATCTGAGGCTGATGGAAATATCTTTAAAAAGGAACTTTTAAAAACTGATTTCTTTAATGCCAAACTAAAATAGAAAGCAGCATTTTGCCATCTCTCGTAATCTGAATGAGCTCAAATGCAAGAACTCAAGAGTTTGCTAAGAACACAAATGAAAACTAGTAGTTGCAAAAAGATAAACCAATCAGCACAAATGGCAATGTAAGGAACATTTTAAAGAAACACAATCTAGACATCTTCAGGAATTATCTTTTAACAAAATATCTTTTACTAGTAGGCTCCAGAGGACAAGCTTTTAGATGTTTCAGCATCCCATAAAAACATGAAAAATGCCCACTCTGCTGTTGGTGACCTATTGTTTGCCATGCATTAAACAGAAAAAATGTTTCCTTTACAAATGCTGCAATTTTCTTTTTACACCAGTATAATCTATTATTAGTCATCAAAAAAAAATTGCTTCGGATTTCCCAGCAGCCTTTAACTCTGCCTAGTGGTTCTATTTTATACCTATCAAGTTTAAGTGTAAAAATATGCTTTTGGTATCCTCATGCAGAAAGAGGGGAGGAAGGAAAGGTCTGAGGTCACAGCTGGAGGGGCTGTGTTGCATGCACATAAGTGTACTTGCAAATTTGTGCGGGGTCCACACATTCTGAGTCAACTCCAGTCTCATCATGGGATAAAACCACTAAGGCAGCTGCTGAATTTCCTGAGGTATCTCCAGTGGTGTAATGAGAAAGCCATGAGGAAAACACAAAGAATATCTATATTATGAATTATAAAGAGTAAATACCATGGGAACTTCTGCTTCCCATATTTCCTAATAAATGAGCAGAGACACATTTGAGATGAAAAGGCCACAAAGGCTTTAGAGGGATAAATTTTTTTTTTTTTTTTTTTTTTTTTTTA